>BROE01000015.1:1764946-1777446 GCA_036571765.1 Plecoglossus altivelis
CCCACCCCCCTCCACCCCACCGGTCCCAGGTCGGTCGTGGATCATCCGAGCGGCCTCTTCCTGGTCAGGGGGTCTCGTGTTGATAGACGCTTGAGAATGGATCTGGGGCTAATTACCATGTGACACTGGTGGGACGGCGGGGGGCTCTGTGGAGAGAGGAGGGGGAGGGGGGAGGGGGGGCTGCTGAGGTGTCTGAGCCTGACAATGAAAGGTTGTTTCAGAGGGAAACAAGGCAATAGCTGACTTATTGAGGCTGTGAGGCTTCTCTCTCTTTCTCTCTCTCTCTCTCTCTCTCTCTCTCTCTCACACACACACACACACACACACACACACACACACACTCACAACTTAAACGCTAATAGACATTGGGCCTACATGCTGGCTACCCTAAGTATACACGATCAGCAGTTTTACGACATGCGATTGCGACTCACGAGAAACTGCTGTTTGTCTTTGCCGTCCCTCCTCCTCCTCCTCCTCCTGGAGGTGTTTGTCAGCACCATGCTTGGCCTGCTACACCACCTGTCTCCCCACCTCAGCCCTGTGGAGCTCCTCTCCTCTCCGCCTCCCAGGAGAGAACACCAGCAACAAAGCCAGGGGAGGGGGAATGGAGGTGTTTGCTTTTAACATCTTGGCGCAGGACATTGATAGCCCCCACTTAAGCAAGTCATCAGGGTAGAATGTGCGCGCGTGTGCGCGCGCGTGCGTCTGCGTGTCAACACAGCCATCAGCGGGGCAATAGGGCAGATGGCTAACAGTCTGAACAGCCCTCATTTTAGGGTATTAGAGCTGTTTAACGACAGCCCAGAGAAAACTCAGCACTAAGAGTGTTTATACAGGCAGCTGGGCTTCACTCCACAGGAGAGAAGTCTCCGTCAGTCTGTACACAGGCTGGGCAGTTCAGGGAAGCCAAGATCACCCGATACCAGGACATATCATGCTGACGTGGTGGTTTTTTACAGAGTCAGTCCCTGGACAGGACTCTGGAAAAACGAGTAGAACGTATGAATAAGGGGGAAAGGAAGGAGTGAAACACTGAACAGTATAAAACTGGAATAAAGAGCATTCCATGACTGGAACACACGACACACTTGAGGGTCGAAACACCTAAAACAGTAGAAAGCTGGAACATAAAGCATTCGAGGGCGGAAACGCGATTCCCAGAGTCGGAGGAGCCGAACCCGAACCGGGAGACGGGCTGCGCTCGTACGTTACACAACGGCTCCACTCCGGGAGGAAGGAAGTGCACCTTCAAACCCTTTCCACTTCATCTGAACCTCAGCCAAGACGCTGTCAAGAGGGTGGACGTAGTTTGTGTGTAACAGCTCCTCCCAAGTGTGGGGTCCATCTGCGATAAACGTAGCGACCAATCAGGCCTCTCGCTTCCCACCATCAATCTCTCCCGCTCTCTCTCTCTCCCTCACACACACGTACTGCTTTTAAGCTTCACGACTGCTGCGGATTTGACCTCCAAAAGAAGCAGATGGACTTCTCCTCTGAAACAAATGCCTCAACGGACCATTAGGTAATGATTCAAACCAGACAGATATGCCCTAAGAGTGAAAGTTGTCTTTATTTATACTTCCCTAGCGAAAGGCAGATTTACATCCACGGGAGATAAGTGCCATGGCCTCTCTGAACATCATCGCCGGCATCATCGTCAAAATGAAATTCATCAAAACATTACTATCGTCGATGATATCCATCAGAAAAGCGGAGAGCTGTCTCGTCACTCCAAGACGCTCTTTCCGAGGGTCGTAGTCGAGCCCCGACGACGGGAAGTAATACTGTTGTTAGTAACAGCAGGAGCATCACGCGGAACTATAACACTGTGGTGATACCGTTGTAATACTGCATAACCTTGGAACAGAAAACACATGAAAAACGACTGAAACCACCGATGCAGATTTCTGATTGATCTGAATGGGTTGGAAACACAGGCTAACACTGTGGCTAGCAGTTTAGCTTATTCAACAAGTATTGTAGAGTATCTTTTTTATAGAAATGTAATAGAAAACAGCTTGCAAATAGCAGCCCACTCATGGACAGGGTAAATAGGCAATTGTTATAAACAACTAACCATGTACAGAAATCATACGAGTGTGAATATTATATATATATTCAAATATAATACAGTATTTACAAACAAACTCATTTACATTGGTTACATTTCCCTGTAAATCCAACAGGATTTGTCAGGTGCAGATGTTGGTGAGGGAGACACAGGTCTTTACTTAAGAGTTCACACTCATTCCTCTTGCCAAACGCAGACTGGATCCCTTCCTGGAAACGCTTTAGGAAAGGTCTTGGTCATGTCTCCCTGCGGCTCGGCCAGAATCCTGTCTGTGTGTCCGCCCATGCTGCCTCACCACCCGTCAGTCTGTCCGTGGGCTTCATGCAGAGTTCCAGACGGCCCCTGGTAAGAAGGTTGGGTGGTTTCAAAGCCTTACAGGAGCTTTTAGGAGACCCGTAAAGCAGCCCCAGACCAGGGGTGGCCTGGTAGACTGAGGTAAGGAGACACCAGGGGAGGTGGTGTCTTCTGAGGAGCAGTGGGGGCCAGGAGGCAGCCAGGCCTGTACAGAGAACTAAGGATGCTCCAGCAGGGTAGCCTGCTCCGCTAAGTGTCCAGACGTGTGTGTGTGTGTGTGTGTGTGTGAGGGGGGGGGGGTGGTTCCGCACGGTCCAGAACGCCCAGGAGGACCGTTCCCTACGTGATGCTCCGGGAGACGACGGAGGCAGAGGAGGAGTAGGTGTCCGAACCCACGCGAGTGTACTGGACCAGAGGAACGGACAGATCTAGATACTCCTACAGAGAGAGAGAGAGGGAGGGAGGGAGGAAAAGAGTTTTGTACTTCGTTCCTTTTTCCTTATAGGGGCAGTAAAAACGACCAGCTGCGCAACATTGAACATCGGGGAACATACGCTCGATCTCAGACCAAATCAAACGGATGAAAAACGACAAAAACAAAAATAACTCCCTCGTTACAACTTCAGGGAGAGAGAGAGAGAGAGAGGATGTTTCAATGACAACAGACGCTTCTGTGTGTGTCGTGGCATCACCTGATTGGCCATGAGAGAGAGGGTGTGGTCTAGATCCCCCACCAGCTGCAGGAAAGTGGGCCTGCGAGAGGGCACTGCATGCCAACAGTCCCGCATCATCTGGTACCTAGCAACACACCAGACGGGTTAGTGTGTGTGTGTCATAAGGATGTGTGTGAGGGTCTAAGGTGACTGTCTAAGGGTTGTGTGTATGAGAGAAACAGACTGGGTGTAAGAGTGTGTGTGGGTACATGTAAGGGAATGTGTGTCCGAGTGTGCGTCAGAGTGTGTGTGTGGGTCCTCACAGTTCCTGCGTGCAGGCAGAAGGTCTGTCCATTCGATGACCCTCCTTAAGCAGTTTAAAGAGTTCCTCCACAGGAACCCCCGGGTACGGAGACCCCCCCAGAGTGAAGATCTCCCACAGCAGGACACCGAAAGACCAGCTGCAACACACACACACAGGCATGATACACACTTGGAATAAAGACAGACAAAACAGGCACACACAAGCCAACACACACACACACACACACACACAGCAGGAGATAGTCGGAGGAGGACTGGTGAAGAGACTCACACGTCACTCTGGTGTGTGTAGATGCGGTCAAACAGCGCTTCTGGTGCCATCCACTTCACAGGGAGACGACCCTGTCAGGAAAACAAACGGTTAAACCTTGCATCCATCCAATCATTTATCCATCCATCCATCCATCCAATAATCCATCCATCCATACAATCATCCATACAATCTTCCAGCCATCGATTCTACTGCGTACATTGGTGGTTTTCTTGTAGTAGTCAATGTGGTGGATGTCTCTGGCCAGGCCGAAGTCTGCTATCTTCATCACATTGTCCTCGGTGACAAGCACATTCCTGGCCGCGAGGTCTCTGTGGATGCACTGCGGGAGATGAAGGAAGACCAAGAGGGTTACAGAGACAGGGGTTTCCACGAACAGACACAACAGACAGACAGACAGACTGGGTGAGGGTGGTACCTTCTGGGAGGCGAGGTAGGCCATGCCCCGGGCCACCTGGTAGGCAGCAGACACCAGCTTCCTGAGCTCCAGGCTACTGAGGGGGGCCTGCGAGGGCCCGCTCCAGTACTCCAGCCCCACGGGCCGCCGGGCACGCAGGTACTCCCGCAGGTTGCCCTGAGACGCGTACTCCACCACCACGTACAGGGGACCTGGACGCAGGTGAAGAGGAGGATTTTACACACACACACACACACACACACACACCCAAACATACCAACCACACACACACACACTCACCATCCTGTGTGCAGGCCCCCAGCAGGTTAATGATGTTCTTGTGTTTGCCAATCATCTTCATCATCTCCATCTCTGAGATCAGGTCCGAGAGGTCCTTTTCCGTGGCGTCCGCTGCACCGAAACAGGATGTGAAATCGCCATTACAGGATGAAGAGTAAGCCAGTAAGTCAGGGAGGACCGCTGATAGCCGTGTCGCCATAGCAACAGTCATGTCGCTAAGTTACCACCCATGTCGTTTTGGGCGAGTGTTACTCACCTTTGAGCATCTTGACAGCCACCTTGGTGAGACGGGCGGGCTTGTCTTTGTCTATGCCCACCGCCTCAGCCAGAACCACCTGACCAAAGCAGCCCTCGCCCAGACGCTTCCCCAGGGACAGCCTGAACACACACACACACACCCACACACACACGTTACACACACATCCCAGAGGGAGCTCCTCCGTGAGGCACTACTAGCGTGGAGGGGAGGGGGGCGGGTGTGGGGCACCTGTCTCTGGGCAGCTCCCACTGCGGGTCGTTGGGCAGCTCGTACTCCGACACCCCGGACAGGATGGGCGTGGCTCCACTGGAGAGGCGGGACTGACGCACCAGACACATGCCTGACTGTAGGGAGGATGAGGAGTCTATGGACACCTGTACACAGAGAGAGAGACCGGGTGGGGTGGGGGGGGGGGGGGGGGGGGGGGGGGTCTGGTGTTAGGAGTGTGTGTGAGAGAGAGGATCAGTGTTAGGTGTGTGTGTGAGAGAGAGAGGACCAGTGTTAGGAGTGTGTGTGAGAGAGAGGACTAGTGTTAGGTGTGTGTGTGAGAGAGAGAGAGGACCAGTGTTAGGTGCGTGTGTGAGAGAGATACAGTGAGAGTGTGTGTTACCTGTCTCCTGAGGGGTATACTCTTTGCTAGCTTGTGAACAGTCAGCTGGCTACTGAAGTCGCTCTTCTTGGGAACACAGTAGAGTCGGCAAACGGCTGCTATGGAAACCATGAGGATGATGATGAAGAAGCCAAAGCAGTAGATGAAGATCTCTAAGTAGGCCTGGGAGGGTACAGGGGAGGGGGGCCGGTCTGGAGGAGAGGGGAGGGAGTGGAGCCATGAACACTCTATCTGGCATGAACAACAAACAGCATGGACGTGTGTGGGTATAGGTGAGTGTGTGTGTGTGTGTGTGTACCTTCCACCACAGAGAGCCATGCAGAGTGATGGGATACCCCGATAGAGTTCCCAGCCAAACAGGTGTACTGTCCCGTATCCTCCAGAGACACGTTCTTCAGAGTCAACACCTCCATCTCCTTGTCGGTGGTGTTCACCCCTGCTGTCTGCAGGGGGAGAGAGAGGGGGAGAGAGAGGGAGAGAGGGAAAGAGAGGGAGGGAGAGAGATAGATATAGGTAGAGAGGGAAAGAGAGGGATGGAAAGAGAGGGAGGGAGGGAGAGAGAGAGTTAGAGAGAGGAGGAAGGGGAAAAGGAGGGTCGGAGTTTAACAGAGATTCGAGTAGAAACAGCAGAGTGCTGTGTATGTGTGTGTGTGTGTATGTGTGTGTGTGTGTGTGTGTGTGTGTGTATGTGTGTGTGTGTGTGTGTGTGTGTGTACCTTCAGGACCCGTACATAGGGCCCCCCCTCGGGCCCCACTCTGCTGCCGTTCATGCTGATGTGCTTGAGCCACTGAATATGCGGCTGGGGGTCGCTGAACACTCGACACACAAACTCCACGTTGCTGCCCACGACCGCCGTACGATTGGCCGGCAGACCCGCCTGGAGGATCGGTCTGTGAGGGGAACGTTCTGCAGCACACACATACAGATGCTGTCAGCGAACACATCCTCAGTACCCAGAAGCCCACTAGGTCCAGTGACAGGAGCCCACTGACCTACGACGTCCAGCTGATACGTGTGTGACAGGCTGCCGTAGTCGTTCTTCACCACGCATGTGTAGTTGCCCTTGTCAGAGGGGACCACGGACTCCATGATCAGCGTCCAGATGTGGTCTCGGATCTGAGCCACACGGGGTGATGGAGAGGACAAGTGTGAAAAAATGGTCTTTTGTGGGGTTGACATGAAGTCCACACACACACACACACACACACACACCTTGAAGCCTCCAATCCGCTGGTCCTTGCGAAACTCTTTCCCGTTTTTGTACCACTGGAGGGTAGGAGTGGGGTTCCCCGTTGCTTGGCAACGAAATTTGACCGTTTTACTGGCGGGAACGGCGTGGAGCCTCTTCTCCATCTTATCAGGAGCTACCCACTGAGGGAGCATCGCTGGGGGAGGGAGGGAGGGAGGAGAGAAGGAGATGGAAAATGTTACATTCTTTGATTCCAGAAAGGATCCTAATCTACAGCTAACAATAACCACTGATATGTTTGTACGCCATGATCGAAGAGAGAGGAGAGGAAGAGGAGAGGGGAGGAGAGGAAGAGGAGAGGGGAGGGGAGGCAATGGCTCTTACGTTGCAGTTTCTGATTGCTGGACAGCTTCTTCTCCTCAGAGGACGACTCATCATCCTCCTCGTCTTCAGAAGAAGCCAGCAGGTCAACTGAAAGCCAACGACACAAGGCATAAAACCTCCAGAACTGTGTGTGTGTGTGTGTGTGTTTGAAAACAGGAAGGGCAGGGAGTTGGGCTGGTGTGAAGTTCCTGGAGGACAGGCGTAACAGCCACCAGATTAACCTCTGACCCCCCCCCCCCCCCCCTCTCTCTCTCTTTATAGAGCCAGGTCACCGTGAACGAGGCCTCCGGCTCTGCTTCCACCCCAGACAAGACAGGAGCTGTCGCCACAACTCAGCGCAGCACACAAGCACTTCCTGAACTTCACAGACCTCCCTCCCCGCGCCTCCCGCTATGAGAGGTCCGCTAAACACTCAAACAAACACGCTAATCTCCCCCTCTTCTCCCCAACCCCCCGCGCTCCATCCTGGGATAGGCAGGAACAAAGCCTAAGGAGGCAGGGGGGAAGGTGCCTCGGGGAGGGGGTGTAAAGCAGCACAATACCTCAGAATGGCTAAACCTGGCAACCCTAAACCTGGCAACCCAGGACCTGTGGACGATACAAGGAGGCCTGCTGATATTTCAGACCACCCGCACTGGGACCGTGATCAGGACTTTATTTATGGAAGAGTCTGGAAGGGATAAGCAGCATTTATGCCGTGTTTTTGGCTGAAGAGAAAAACAAGAATTTACAGCCTCGAAAACAACGGTATCACTCACTGTCAGCTGGAAGCCAGATGGCTGGAAGTACAAAACACACACACAAGCTCACCAGCAAGCATGCACACGCACAGGGCTTCAAAATGAGATTATATTAGGCTGAGGTATATTTCTGCATTGCACATAATGCTTAGATTGTGTGAGTTTGAGTGTGTGTGTGCGTGCGTGTGCGTGTCCGGGTTGCTGTTTGTCCAGCCCGGATGTTCAGCCCACAGTCCATACTTTAGGAGCCAAACTGTGGTTACGCCATGAAAACATTCAAATATGCGTCCAAACAAAATATTAAAACCTTCAAAAGTCTGTTCCTTGTCGTGTGGCTCATGTTTCGAATATCTATACGAAGCGGTGCTCGACAGAAATGAAGCGTTGCCCTGGTGACCATACCAGTTCCACATGGCAGTCAAAGGGATTAGAACATCATGCTCTCAGCTTCTACCCAGATCCTCAGACTGACATGAAAGAGTTTCCCTAACAAAGGAGAGGAGGAAGAGAAGGCCCGCCATACACACACACACACACGCTCACACGCTCACACACTCACACACACACACAGGCTAGAACTAATACAATCCAGCCCTGCCTGTTCACTCCAGTTACATCAAACTAAAGTGCAGCACCGTAGGAGAGTGCGTTCTTACCCGAGTCTGTGTCGGTTTCAGAGAGGGCAGGTCGGGCCTGGGTCAGACAGCCCAGAAGCAGGAGGCCCAGTAGGACCCAGAGGAACGACTGGGTCCAAGTGGGGGAGAACATTGCCGGGTCTGGTTCTGGTTCTTGGTCTGTGGCACTCTGCAAAACGACGACAGCTTAACATTAGCGGATGGGACCCAGGCAGGTTAGATGTCTTGTCTCATGCTGTTAGGCTAGGCTGGGTCTCCCTGGATCTAAGGCCCAGCCTCGCAGCCTCAGGAGGTTGTTTTCACACGGTGTAGATGGGTCTAATTTACCTCGCTAGACCTTCTCACCCTCACAGCTGTCCCTGACAGGACATGTGAGGTGAGCACATTTGTCTTCCACACGCACACACACACGTGCGCGCGCACACGCAGTTAGCTGAGCAGCTGTCACACCTTAATGCCCGTCAGCTGTGGTATCTCACAGTTGGTTTAGCACACCTTCCCGGCCACAGCAACACAACACCATTTGGTCAAGTCAGTCTCGCATTTTGGACAGTGGGGTGTCGTGAGATTAGTGGAGGCAAGAAAACATTCACTCATGCTGTTCGGGGAAGGGGGCGGGGCTTATTCCTATAAGATCCTCCTCCCCCATAAACATGATGAGCGAAGCCTGGATAGCAACATTGACACCAGCAAACACTGGCTGCAGCTACACTCCACCATCTCATTATGAACTCTGTGTGTGCGTGTGTGTGTGTGTGTGTGTGTGTGTGTGTGTGTGTGTGTGTGTGTGTGTGTGTGTGTGTGTGTGTGTGTGTGTGTTGTTAGGAGTGGTGACCCTGACTTTGACAAGTATTATAATATACTGTAGTGCATCCCGTTTTATGAAGGCATCATTAACGCCCTTCATGTATCTCCCTCTCTTTCTCCCCTGCACACGCGCGCACACACCTCAGACACCGCCTGTAACTCAGCCTGTAACTCAGCCTGTAACTCAGCCTCGCACCAGCATTTAAGAGTCTCTTCAATTAATGAGCCTATGTGCAGATTTACAAGCTTCACGGTGGAGAATCTCTACGGTGCCTTTCACTTCATCTGACAGCCGACTTTAGCTGGGGCGACAGAGAGAGAGAGAGAGAGAGGGAGAGAGAGGGAGAGAGAGAGAGAGAGAGGGAGGCAAATATAGGGAGAGAGAGTGAGAGAGGCAGAGGGAGAAAGGGAGGGGGGCGAGGGAGCGAGAGAGAGCACCCCATCTCATTACCCCACCCGTCGTACAGCATGTGTGACCTCCACACGACACACGCCTCCTCCCTCTCCCCTGTGAAGAGGACTGAGATGGCTGTACCATCCAGACGCAGCTGGCAGAGGGCAGGTCTGGCATGTTTCTGAGATGCCAAACAGCTCTGGGAGAGAGGTGGGTGGGTGGGGGGGGGGCTGCGTTTCCCCCCTCATGTTCTGTTCAGACCGACTTGTGAGACGAAGACCCACGGATCCGGTAAAGGTGGCAGGGAGGCGCTAGGCCAGGAATAGAGCCTCTCGCCTCGTCATCCCCAAAGCGTCATCCCCAAAGCGTCATCCCCAAAAGACCTTCCCCTCTTTCCCGCTTCTCCGTCCACTCATAACTGGGCCCTCGAGTTTCCGAAATCAACCTCTCCTGTTCTCCTCCGTCCCCCTGCACCGAGCCCTCCCTCCCTCCCACCGCCCCACCGCTCCCCTCTAACGCTTGAACCTCACGCTCTCGCGACCGTTCCCCCCCGGCCAGACGATGTATCCTGCCTGTCAAAGTCGATCCGTCTCCAGCTTCCTGTGGAGAGCCTTCCAACCCACTGCACCGGCTCAGCCACACCAGCTGGCAGAGCGAGCGCTCGGTTCCCGGTACAGGCCCACGCTAGCGTCTGCCAGCCAGAACTGGGAAACAGCTGAGGAGGGGTACGGGTGGAGGGAGAGAGAGAGAGAGAGAGGAGGGCGGGGTGGGTAGGGGGGACGAGAATTAGGGCTGACACTGCAGAGAGAGTGGGGAGGAGGGTGAGGAGGTCTCCTCTTTCAGCTCCAGATGGTGTCAGTGGCCGGACTCCAGAGGACTGACTGTTGGGCTCCGAGTCTACCAGACGCGGTAGACGTAGTCGTTAAAACTTCCCTGGTGTGAGGCTGGACTGTTGCTCTCTGAGAGCATCCCGAGCGCAGGAGCGCTCTCCTAGAGAGTCGCTGCGGTCACGGGGGCCGAAGGCGGAGTGAGGATCATCACACACACTCCACATGTCTCACTCACACTCCATAGAACTGACTGAAGATGCCATGTGGAACATAAGACTATTGCTAAATGCCCGTCAACGATCCAGAACTCATCACTAGGATCCACACAGCACTTTTTCTTTCGGTCGGAGTGTGTGTTTGCATGTTCGCGCGCGCAGGTGGGTGAGAAGGGCAAGGGACAATATTAACATTTAAGACCCATATAAAAAGCCTACTTTCAATTGACATCAGTCAGGTTGCCTAGTTGTAAATTAACAGCATTGCGTAACTTTCTCGGAAATGACATGACTTGCGGAGTCAGCATGTAGCTATTCTGTTATTCCCTTCGATCTTGAGATGTGTACTGCAAATATTTTGGTGTACATGGGTTCGTCAAACAACATTACAGTCAAGCCTATGATTCGATTGGCAACAGAGGTACTCTGCAACAAGGACTTTACTTCAACTTTAAGTCACGTACGTAACAAACCCGTAACAAGCCCATTAAATTCCCTCGTACCTAAACTGGCAAAATTACGACGTATAAATTATGCATAATTACCTCTACCTGTAGAAAGGCTCCAGAAGATCCAAAAAAAGGGAATGTCACTGGTTTGCAAGTGAAATGCAAATCAAACCATCAATTTGCGTAAATAATGTCTTGTTTTTTAGTAGTCCTCCGGAGCAGTAGTGTCCAATTGTATAGCCATTCACTGCCGTACGAGCGAGAAAGCAAATTAATGTTGTATTGGAAAGAAAAACGTTAAAAACGGTGGAATACACCACCAAGTAGCTTAACAATGTTCACGACGAAAAGTTGTTTTTGAAATGTTCATATTAGTAGAAGTTCGATGAACACTGGCCGTCCGCCTCCTAAAACGTGGGAAAACTCCGATGCTCTACCATGGCATTGTCCTCTGAAAGGTGTTGTCTGGCGTAAAGTTGGCGAAATCTCTACTACCTGCCACCATTAACCATCGAAAATGCAGACATTTAGGTTTCCAGCGTCAGCCGAACGTATTTCATTTAGTTTCGAGCAGCTTCTTCTAGCGCGTGGACCTCCCCCCAAACTTCCCTCCGTGTGTGTGTGTGTGTGTGTGTGTTTTCTGTGAACGTGTGAGAGAAGAGGGCTGAGCCTGAGAAGGAACCCTTTCCCCTCCTCCACCCTTTCCCCCTGCTCTCCCTGCCCAGCTTTCAAAGCCAACTTCTTGAGGTAGCATTTGCAAAATGGAGGCATAATTGAAAAGCAGCTTCATATTATTGGACCATCGATAAGCCGTGGTTGTTGCGGGACTACACCCACTACACCCACTTTCAACTTGTCCTGTGTGTGTGTGTGTGTGTGTGTGTGTGTGTGTGTGTGTGTGTGTGTGTGTGTGTGTGTGTGTGTGTGTGTGTGTATAAAAACATACCAGAATTCCTCCTGTATCTCCTTGCTGTGATCTTAATCAGAAGTTTACTTAACCAGGACCAGCCCTAGTTACATCATCACACCACACAACAAACACACACACACACACACACACACAAACACATATTGTGTCCAACTGATGGTGGGCTCCAGTGTGAATTGTGAATTGACTGTGGGGAGACTGAGGCTAGGACAAAGCGCTTGAGTGTGCCTGCCTGTGTTATTGTGCGTGCAGGGCAGGATGCTCCGTCGGAGGGGAAGACAGAAGGAGACAGCTATCCATTGTACGGGACAAATCAATCTTTATGTCTGATTCCCCAGTGAACCGGGGACGGTATATTTTTTCCTCATCTCTATTCGGTTTGTTGTAGCTTGTCTACCCGGGCTTTGTAAATGTCACGATGAATGCCAGTAGGCCAAACAACAAGTCTATGAGTGGTAAGAACAGTTTATGGAAAGAGGCGGAGAGTTGAACATGCAGCAGATACAGTAAATGTTATTTGGGTTGTGATGGATCCACTGTGAAGCTTGTTACAGACTGCTGCTTTCTGTTATTGGCAGTGATGGCCAAGAGTCAGATACTTTCCCAGCATGCATTAGTGATCCTTAAGTGCCATTTATCCCAATGATGTTTATTTACGAGGTGCCTTCTCAGTCAGTCGTTCCTTGTCCGTCCGTCTGTCCACCTGTCCGTCTGTCTGTCTGTCTGTCTGTCTGTCTGTCTGTCTG
>BROE01000015.1:1782446-1784946 GCA_036571765.1 Plecoglossus altivelis
GCCTCACTCTCTCTCTCTCTGTCTCATGGCCTTTCTCTTTCTCTCTCTCTCTCTCTCTCTCTCTGTCTCATTGCCTCTCTCTCACGGCCTCTCTCTCTCTCTCTCACTCTCTCTCTGTCTCATTGCCTCTCTCTTACGGCCTCTCTCTCTCTCTCTCTCTCTCTCTCTCTCTCCACACAAACACCGCTGCTCTAGCAAGGTCACGTAGACCCCACAGACTGAGTGACACACAAGCGCGCGGGAAGGCTCACTACACACACTCGCACAGCCTCGCATCAGGCAGGAGAAACTAAATAAATAAACCACCTTCGACCATGATTACAAGTCCCTTGGAGCCATACACTCCCCTCCTTCAGCCTAGTGGGGCCTGTTTATTTGATGGACTTGTCATGGCTAAAGGATGATGAAGAACAAACAGAGTCAGAGTTGAAATCCAGGATGATGAAACCTAGAGTCTGCAGGAGAGGTCGTAGTGGTAGGGTTTTAAGGCGGTTGCGGTCAAGAGTGCGGCTCAAACTGACTGGAATAAGTATGCGTGTGTGTACCCTGCGGTATCCATGGAAACAGACCACAGTCTCCCGCTCGATCAATTCGCTTTATGTTCTTGTCACAGTTATCTCCCACTCTGATTGGACCGCAGGCCACAGGAGCTCCAATCAGGCCCTCCCACCCACAACCCATTTCCCCTCCACATTTAAACAGTCAGTTTACCAAAGATCTACAGAGGCCAGATATGTTCCAACTCTCACACACATGGATGGAGGGCCCAGTGCACATGCCTGTACAGTAGCATTGATGCACCCCCCCCCCCACACACACACACACACACACAGAGCAGGTAATAAAAACTGTTGACCAGTAGCCTGATCCTTTTCCCAGACATCCCAATCCCATCCATCTCCATAGCAACACATCAATCAAAATGACAGTGGCTCATCTGTGGTTGTCATGGCAGAAGGCAACGCACCGAGCCATCATGGAGCAACTTCCCAGACCTGTCTGCTACATCAGTTTATGATGCACTTTCTGTGACTCTCTTTCTGCATCTCACACACACACACATACACACGCGCGCGCTCGCTTACATGCATGCACACCACACACCAGAAACCAGCAAAGGCAAGCATGCCAAATGCGATCTTTGACAAGCAGGGTGACAAGTTAACGGAATGGTCACAATGAAGTCTGCATAGTAATTTACTGAGGTGTGCAATATCATGAAGATGATGTTGATCAGTCAGTAGTGTCTATGAGCAGACTGAGGCAGAATGCAAAGTCATAAGACTTTACTGCCCCCTGCTGGACATCACTAGAAAGGTCGATGGTTAAACTTGGACATCTTCAACATAGCTGTCACAGGCAATAATGAACAGTATGATCAGCAATACGTGTTTGCACCCATGTGGTTCATATGCATGATCGTTTGAGAAACGAGAAAAAGTTCCTACTTTGGTTTTATTTGACTTCAGTTTCATATCAACACCTACTATAAATGATGACAATGGAAGAACATTTTCTAAAAAATAGTTCCATTTATTGTCCAGCATCTTCAACCAGGTATGAAACAGTAACAGCACAACGGAGAATAGCAGCCACAAGCCCCCAGTGAGAACACATTGTGTTTACAGCCAAATATCATGAAGACCAGACCCCCGTCTAACTAGGCTGTTCTTTAGTCAATCATATGCTCAATCACATGCAGGGGCTTACTGCTGACAAGCCAGCTCAGGTTTCACATTCACTCTACCAGTGTGTGTGTGTGTGTGTGCTAGGCGTGTGTGTGCTAGGTGTGAGTGTGAGGTCGGTTGGTGGGGGTGGTTTGTGTCGTCACAGGCAGGTCACGTACTCTCTGGGACAATGTCAGAGGTCTAAACATTCTCCTCAAATTTATGGCTCCCTTACTTGAGCCTCGGAGTTGGCTTCGCTGGATGGTCACAGTACCTACATGTACGCAATTCGGCAAGGTGATCTAGAAGAGACGATGGAAGGGAGGCGTGTATGTAAGGAGTCGATTCGAAAAGGCGTGCATCTGTAAGAACTTAGGCCTGGTTTTCGAGCCGTGAATGTGGAGTTATGCCGAGGAAAGAGACAGTCAAATTGAGAGCGAGTGTAGGTCCCGAATGTAGTTTGTGTGAGAGGAGATACAGAGAAGTGGTGTAAGATGAGAAGATCCAACAGAGTAGTATGATGGTGAGTGAAGAGCATGCAGTGTGTATGTGTGAAGTGTTGAGGTGTGTGTCCACCTAGATGGTCAGTCCCAGCCAGCGTCAGACCCTTCTCATTAGTTACAAGCTCCAGCTAGCGTTTCATCAGCTGTCCACACGCAGTTGATAGCTCGAACCACATTCATACTGTACTACCTGTCCAATTAATCGGGACCCCTATTTAGGTGGCACCTGGTTCACTCACAAGGCCCACTCAGGAAAGTTATCGACAGAAACGACAGCATGCCGCCGGCGCAGCAACCACCACACACACATCACACACATCAAATCACACA
>BROE01000015.1:1787446-1798113 GCA_036571765.1 Plecoglossus altivelis
GGTGAGAGGAGAGTGGTCCCCAGGGGGCTGGGAAGCCTGGGTAAGAGAAATCCACAAAGCCAAGGTGAGGAGGAGAGAGGGGAGCAGGAGGAAGCTGACTCCATGATCCCAGCCCAGTCATTGTCTACTAGGACTCCACTAGACCCATTACTACCCCCCACTCAAGGCAGACACACCCACATTTCTTCTCATCCAGACGGGAGCAAACCCACCTTTATCAGGGTCTCCAGTTGTTCAGCCAGCTGCTCGATACCAAAAAAGCGAGCTTCCTCTAGTACACCTAGAGAGACAATCGCAGAACGTGATTGGCTGGAGCGTTTCGTTTTGACGGGCCTGCTAAGATTAGAGATGCATGTGTTTGTTTCTGCAAGTGCATTCAAATATTTACCAAGAGGGTTGATGCCCTCGTTAATGATGAGCTGCCCGTGTCTCAGGTAGTTCAGGATGGGCTCAAAGTATTCAGGGCTGCGATCAATCAAATATGCTCCCTGAGAATCCTGCCTATTGCCCCACACATCTTCACACACACACACACACACACACACACACACACGCAATACATGTGATATAACACATCGAAAGCACTTCCTTTTGAATTTGGGTAACGTCATCATTATTTGACTTGCGGTTCCGCCTCTGCAACACAAGCTTTGTTTTGTGTTTTCAGAGACGCGTTTACCTTTATCGCGGAACATGTGGGCCAGCATACTCTCTGGCTGCTTACTGACCAGTGTACTTCTGAGAAGAAAACACATGCGCGTTACAGACATAATAAACCACCTAATGGGCCAGTTGAAGTACCGGTCACGGTCGCAGACATGGTTACCGTGTGGTGGTGAAGCATCGTCCTCCAACATTTAGTGTTAGCCAGTCAGTGTGTGTTGGACATCGCCCTGGACCGACAGGATCCTCTTGTTGATCTAACACACACACACACACAGTTTCCACATTCCACAGACCCTCCCAGCCTATTCCTGGTAATTAAAGCTATCGTGCCTGCACTTGTTCAAAAAACTAGCTGCTCACCTTCGAAGGAGTCTCCTTCGGATACGTACAGAACATCGTCGTCTCTGCAGAACATAAACCAACCACATTGTGCGTGAGACTAACTGAATGTCTATAAATCAGACGTGACTGAGAGGTGATGTAACGTTTGCTCACCTTATCAGCGCTATGTCGTCCATAAGACCGCCGTTACCGTTATAAACGTTTGTTGCTCGGATTCCCAATTTGGCGCTTGCAACGGACAATAAGTCATCGAGCGAACCATAAACCGCTACGACCTGTTACAAACATGAAGTCTTTTATTAAGTCGAGCTAACCGGCTGGGTATTGGAAACTATGTGTAGAACAAAACGCTTTCGGTTTCTATGTTTATAATTGCCATTATGGGTGTGATTGAAAGGGAAGTTGGAGACAATACGCTGTAGAGCTATCGGACAAAGCAAGCTAAAAGGCTTCCATTCCAACGCATGTACGTTGTCAGTACTTTACTCAGTCATTACCTTTCCATTAGAAGAACTTCCGTTGACAAATATCGTAACTCTCCTCATATTTTCTATAAAAGATTTGCAGGTACTCGCTTTTCCTCATTCCAACTGACATCCAAAACATCCGCAGTCCAGGCATCCAATCATCGACCGAGGAAACGTTTTATCCAATAGCGAGAAGGTAAGAAAGGTCCGCATTCAATTTAGGTCGAATAGTACTTTTTACATATACAAAGTAGGCTCAATCAACCTGTTACGATGTGCTTTATAATACACTATAGGTATTCATTATAATTTCCTCCCTGCCCATTTTATACCCTGATATTAACTTCGCACAGTTTGATGTATGTTCCACAGAGTGAACAATCAAATCATGTTTATTGAGGCTAGTTGTTCAGTGAAGCAATATAAGCTTTACAATGTACAAACACACATAATCGTGACATGATGAATATCTTACAATATGATTAGGAGGCACAAACCGAAAATACAATTCATTGTCCTGAAGTCCTGAAGTTTTGAAAAGGTCTACCCAATCCCAAATATGCAAGTGCAACCCAGGTCTGAGAATGAATAAAAGTTGTGCTCTGATTGGTTGAGTATGTGTGTGTGCATGTGCATGTGGGAGGCTCTTGATCTGGGATCGGATGAGAAAGGGAAGGCTTTATCCATCAGCCAAGTCTCAACAGAGAAACCTCCCTTTCGCATCTCTCCCAGTTAAAAGCAGGGTTGCCATATAGTATTGCATAAAGGGCCTCTCTATAACTATGACAGAGACAGTATCTTCCCTGTTGCACAGTTAGGCTGGTTCGACGTGCCCCAAATCACTCGTTCCCGCTGTCTTCTGTATCGTCCTCTCCTCCTTCGCTCTGTTCGTCCCCCTCTCTTTCCTGATCTCTCTCAGGGTAGTTGAGAATGTGCCTATTGGCCTGGATGAGGTACTGCTGTTGTTTGAAATACACCTTCAACACTCCCTTCATCACCACAAACGCAATACCGCCCTGTTGGAAAGGGGAGGGAGGGGAGAGAGAGAGAGACACAGAGACTAATCAAACACACCCTCTGATACACAAAACATTGAGAAGTGCAACACACGACACATGGATGCAAATCTGTCCCAGATGGAAGGCATGAAAGTCTGACATCACGAGCCACACGAGGTCTCACCAGCACAGTTCGCTGGAGACTAGAGGGAACGCGGCGGAACAGAAGTCGGCCAACCAGGCTGGCGATGGAGGGGAACACGAGCGCTCCGCACAGGGTGCGAGACACAGAGAGGTGGTCCCCTCCGCTCCCTCCGTCGGCCGGCACGCGAGGCAGGGGCCGCCCTATCCCTAGGCAGAAACAGCAGCTTTCAGCAGAGGAAACTCTCCGTCTCCGTCTCCGACCGGTACGGCGACGACGGAGGAACAGAATGCAGGTGGTTTTTTACCTGACGCCAGCAGCTGGAGTTTGGAGGAATGTCTCTGCCACAGCCTCAGCAGGTAGTCCTCCCAGCGGATCATCTTCCCCAGGACCAGCATGACGGGGATGGTGGGCAAGCCCATGAGCAGGAACAAAGGGTCCGCTCGCTCCATCACATCCAGCCCCTTCTTATGACCCACCACCTGGTCAGAAACACACACGTCAACAACCAGCCTTCCATAGGGGGTGGGGGGGGGGGAGGTGGTCCATGTGTGAAGCCTCTGGCACGTGTGTGTGTGTGTGTGTTGGAAGCACCTGCATGACAGTCACCGCTCCGTAGGTGACAGCGGACCAGTAGACGGTTCCCACCACCACCCCGGCGGCGGCGAACGGGCTGGCCCGGGACAGAGCTCTGTCTACCTGCTGGAGGAAGTACACCAGGGGGCCTAGGGGGGGGACAAGCAGACGGGCGTTTCACTCTCGCTCGCCCCAGCAACGGACACGTTGAACCCGTTAGAACGAGCGACGCCGCTTACCCATCTTGGGGAACATGATGCGGTACTCTGTGCCGCACTGCGGGCAGCTGACCACGCCGCCGCTGTTGCCTTTTTGCTTCTCGTCGAGCCAACGCTGCAGACACGTCTGGTGAATCCACTTGGTACAGCCTTTACACCTGCATGGGCTCACCCACTCGGCAACCCGGTCCTCTTTTTCGGTGGCGAAGCACACCCAGCAGTGTCTGGAAAGCGATTGGACACGCGAGCAAAGACTCGCACATGATGGGGACAGATAGGGGTATGTTTTTGGATTGATTGTATGTATGTCGATAAGATGCGCACACGGAGCTCCGTCTTACTTCTCTGGCGGCTCCTCTGCGCTGGCCATGTTTAGTCTGTTCTGTTATCACCATGGGCTAGACGGAAGGACTTTAGACAGAACCTAAACACACAAATGAACAGCTCATGACATTCAGTCTAGCTTTGGTTTTTCAGTTTAAAAGAACTGAAACCAAAAGCAGCTTAACCATCTTAGCAAACGGAGGTGTAGACAAGTGCTTTGACGATTAACCCGGTACAATACTGATTCTGTTAGTTACTATCGTAACAATTTACTAAATTGTGCTGAGTAAATGTCAGTAAATGAGTTTGAACGTCTTTGTCAGTTAAATCTATCTTACGTATACTTTGCTGGGGGATAAACCGAAAGTGTAGACGACAAATCTATTACCTCATCTTCAAGAACCACAGGTGCGGTCTCAAAACAAGAAGTCTAGGCTGAATAGCTTCTTGCCGTTAGCTAGTTAGCGTGCACTTGCTACCTCGTAACAAGACGCTAATCTGTGACCGGCGTTTAAAACCGGAAGCTATATCTAATTTAGCTACCTACCTCAGAACACCTATAAAGTTCACGAACAAGTGCTTGGCTTGTTCGCAAGATAATTCACTATCCAAGTCAGCAATGTCAGGTGCTAACTAGTTAGCCGAATAACCCGTCATGTCCTCTTCTTCTTCGGGCCTGCAGTAAACATCTGCCAACCAACACAAGGAGGTTTGACAGGGGACACGTGGAGTCTAGTGGCGAGCACTCTGATTGGCTATTCCTACTGTCTGTCAAACCAACGGGGTAGGGTGTAGTGAGCAGAGCAAGGAGCGGCGACGAGTCGTCTGAGCCCACAGTGACAGGGCGTTATTTACATGATCAAAATATAAAAGAGGGAGAAATATACACGGAACTGCACCTAGAGATCTATCTTTAACAATCTATCGGTCATGGAGTCTTACGACATTATAGCTAACCAGCCGGTCGTGATTGACAATGTGAGTATGATGTCACTCATCCACACCCTTGTGTCGAGCTCACACAAACCGCTATGCTAGCTATCGAGGGCGGTCTAGCAAGTATTTTCATTGTTTTGTGGCTAGGATTTCAAGGCGTTTCAGCCACACCAACCCTCGCTGTCGAATATGCATCGGTTGCTAACAATAACCAATATTAAACATGGAATTAGAACAGTGTTACCAAGTGCTTTGAAAAGCAGTTAGCTAATCTGTTCGATGAGCATGCTAATCTAACTAGCTGGATACAGCCTAGCGGTAATTACTTTACCATAGCTAGTTGGGCTAATGTCATATAATTACAAAATAAACGGTCTTAGATTACCATGTGTGCCTGCCTGACTTGCTTCCTTTTTAAAGGAGTTATCATTCGTCAGAATAAAATGTAATGGTACGATATAACAAGTTAGCTTGCCAGTTAGCACCCTCAATAAAGCGGCTAGCTAGCCAGCTAGGTTTACAACAGCAACACCATCTTGGTTGGATCTCAATAGTCTGTTCTAGATTCCTTGAGTTTTGCTGGCGATATACCTCTCGCCTCCACTTTCAGTTTGACAACAGTGAGAGGGCGAAGCCTCAGATTAAAAGCCAAGCATGATGAATTTTATAGACCCACAGAACTACATCGCTCTGCACATTGGATCATGGACGTAGAACACTGACGTTCACGTTTGGATATACGGACTCAAATGCATCTTTACCCATTAAAAGCGCAGTGGCACCTCTGTCATGTGAATATGTGTGTGTACTGTGAGCCAACTAACAGAAGATAGTGTGTACTGCACCAAATACAGAGATGATGGCTGTGGGGATGACTATGAGTGCCTCAGGACCAGTCTTATGATCGCTCACATACAGAGACACAGCCACTGTCTAATGTCGACTATATAAAAAAGAGAAGCTTGCCCCTCCCAAAGTAACATAATTTCCTCTTTCCAACAGGGTTCAGGTGTTGTTAAAGCTGGCTTTGCCGGAGACCAAATCCCCAAATACTGCTTCCCCAACTAGTAAGCATACCTGTTTTTGTAACCAATAGTAACACATGATGACAGAGCCAGAGACTACAATGTCTTCTTCTTCCTTGGTGTATTTTAGCTCTGTGGTGTAAAGTTCTTCTTTGTTTTTCTGACTTACTCTCTCTCCTTTGTGCCCCAGTGTGGGTCGTCCGAAGCATGTGCGCGTGATGGCAGGGGCTCTGGAGGGAGATCTCTTCATCGGACCCAAAGCGGAGGTAGGCTGCTCGACTCTCCACACCAACGGGAAGCAAACCGCCGTTGGCTTCATTCACTCTGCGCCCCTCCATTGTCTTTTAATCACGTTACCATGGCTCCCAGTCCAGCCCGCTAGCCCAGACGTGGAAGAGCCGAACCCCCATGCTAGTGACGTTAAACCTATGTCTCTTATTTCTCCCCCACTGTTCCTCTGTCTGTCTGATAGGAGCACAGGGGCCTGTTGTCCGTGCGGTATCCCATGGAGCATGGCATAGTGAAGGACTGGAACGACATGGAGAGGATCTGGCAGTATGTCTACTCCAAGGAGCAGCTGCAGACCTTCTCAGAGGAAGTAGGCTCTCGTCTCATCCTCTGCCCCCTCATCTGTCCACCCCCCCCCCCCCCCCCTCATCCTCTCTGGCATCCGTTCTTCAATCCCTCCCCTGACATGCTTACTCCTTGGCTTTCTCCATCCCTACACCCTGAGCTGCCCCCCCCCCCCCCCCCCCAGTAACGTGGTTCCATCTCTCCCCCGGCAGCATCCTGTGTTGCTGACAGAGGCGCCCCTCAACCCCAGCAAGAACCGGGAGAAAGCTGCAGAGGTGTTCTTCGAGACGTTCAACGTCCCCGCCCTCTTCATCTCCATGCAGGCCGTCCTCAGTCTGTGAGTGCGCCGCCCAAGCCCAGCCCAGCCCCGCCTCCTCCTACCACACAAGCCTGATAGGCCACATGGCAGGGTGGCGGGCAAGAGCTGATGGTCCTCCCTCTCTCTCTCTCTCTTCCCCCCCCCACAGCTATGCCACGGGCCGCACCACAGGCGTGGTGTTGGACGCGGGCGACGGCGTCACCCACGCCGTGCCCATCTACGAGGGCTTCGCCATCCCCCACTCCATCATGCGGGTGGACATCGCCGGGCGCGACGTGTCCCGCTACCTCCGCCTGCTGCTGCGCAAGGAGGGCTACGACTTCCACACCTCAGCCGAGTTCGAGGTGGTCCGCACCATCAAAGAGGTACGGTCCCAGCGGGAGACGTGTGTGGGTGCACGCGGGGCCTCTGGCGATTCGTGTTCCTCACGTCCTCTGTTTCCTGTGCGTGTTCCCACAGCGAGCCTGCTACCTGTCCCTCAACCCCCAGAAAGACGAGACTCTAGAAACAGAGAAGGCTCAGTACACACTGCCTGATGGAAGCACACTAGACGTGAGTGGACTACACACTGGCTGCTTCGCCAGACATGGGATTTGAAGTCTTTGTCTTGCACAGCCTGGTTTTTTGACTTGGTGATGGTTGTTTGACTGACCCTCCCCCCCACCCCCTGGATCTGACCTTTGACCCTTGTTTAGATTGGGCCGGCCAGGTTCCGGGCCCCGGAGCTGCTGTTTAGACCCGATCTGATAGGCGATGAGAGCGAAGGGATTCACGAGGTTCTGGCCTTCGCCATCCAGAAGTCTGATATGGACCTGCGGCGTACGCTATTCTCCAACATCGTACTGTCCGGAGGGTCTACACTGCTCAAAGGTACACACACACACACACACACCTTTTCAGAGATCATTCTAAAATGCAGCTCTATCCAATCAGCACTGGTTTGTTAGTCACATTTGTGGGTCATTGTACAAATAAAGCAGAAAGTACCACGATTGAACAAACACTGTGCAAAACAGACACCACACGTACACCACACATACACCACACCCACACCACACATACACCACACCCACACTACACGTACACCACACATACACCACACCCACACCACACATACACCACACCCACACCACACATACACCACACCCACACTACACGTACACCACACATACACCACACCCACACTACACATACACCACACCCACACTACACGTACACCACACGTACACCACACCCACACTACACGTACACCACACATACACCACACCCACACTACACGTACACCACACTACACATACACCACACATACACCACACGTACACCACACATACACCACACATACACCACACGTACACCACACCCACACCACACATACACCACACCACACCACACATACACCACACATACACCACACCCACACTACACGTACACCACACCACACCCACACTACACATACACTACACCCACACCCACACTACACATACACCACACCCACACTACACGTACACCACACCCACACTACACGTACACCACACATACACCACACGTACACCACACATACACCACACCACACATACACCACACCCACACCACACATACACCACACCCACACCACACATACACCACACCCACACCACACCCACACTACACGTACACCACACCCACACTACACGTACACCACACCCACACCACACATACACCACACATACACCACACCACACGTACACCACACCCACACCACACATACACCACACCCACACCACACATACACCACACATACACCACACCCACACCACACTACACATACACCACACCCACACTACACGTACACCACACCACACTACACGTACACCACACCCACACCACACGTACACCACACATACACTACACCACACCCACACTACACATACACCACACCCACACTACACGTACACCACACATACACCACACCCACACTACACGTACACCACACATACACCACACCCACACCACACATGCACCACACCCACACTACACGTACACCACACATACACCACACCCACACTACACCCACACTACACATACACCACACCCACACCATACGTACACGTTGTCCTGTCAGTTAACAGTGTCTGTGCTTCACCAGGATTTGGGGACACGCTCCTAAGCGAAGTCAAGAAACTTGCGCCCAAAGACGTCAAGATCAAGGTACAGCAGCTGTCATGGCGACACAGAGGCCAGAATGCCTCCTGTGCTTTAGTTTAACATCTCACCTCCGTCCTACCGCTCTCCTCTGGAGACAAAGCTTTCAGCTCAGGAAGCAGGAACAGGATGCCGGGCTAACTTGTTGACGGTTCTGTTTCCTGTCTAGATCTCCGCCCCTCAGGAGAGACTGTACTCGACGTGGATTGGGTATGTTTGTTTCTGCCCCTGTGTGGCAGCTTGTATCTAACGTTGTGTTGTATGGAGGATAAGATCCAGTAAAGCTGTCTGTGGTGCTCATGCATCGAGAGTCATCCTTACCTCATGTGTCTTCCACCCTCTTCTCCTGCTCTGCGCGGGTACAGTGGTTCCATCCTGGCCTCGCTGGACACCTTCAAGAAGATGTGGGTGTCTAAGAAGGAGTACGAGGAGGACAGAGCGCGTGCCATCCACAGGAAGACCTTCTAGCGTGGGGGGCCGAGCGCCTCGAACCCCACCCCCCCTCCCCCCGAGAACTGCCCTTAAGTACCCTCTCCCACGATACCCCCCAGCCACCCTCCACTCCTCACCACTTTGCATAGCTAGCTACTCGACCCAAACATCTCCATGTATTCCTCCATTTAACCTGACACCCCCTCCCCCCCCCCAGGCCCCCTGTCTGAGGCCAGTCCCAACCTAAGGCTGGGAGGTGGAGGTGAGCACCAGTCAGTACTGTGGACTGCTCCTATTACAGGCCATGCTATGCTACACTCTCCTCAACCCTGAAGTATTCATATCAGTCAGACCCTACGAAGCCCAGTATGGGATCTCCATAGCATCATGACAATGAAGGGGAATGTTCTACTCTTGTTCTGTTTGAGAAAAAAACTACAACAACACAAAAAAACACGTTTTGACATAATCCATTCCAAACTGTAGAGATGTTTTTTTATTTTATTTTTTATTTTTTACTCTTCAGTCATTTCAGTTCTTGAAGCACCTTATTCTTGGCCACTGTAGAAGTCTCTTCCTTTTCCAGTTGTTCTACTATGTTGTGTTGAGCAATACTCCTCACCCAATCTGTTTTTAGGAATGTGTAGTGTGTGTGTTAAGGTGTTCAAGTCAAGGGTAAAAACAGCCACTATTTCCTCTGCTGTCCCACCTTATCGATGTCGCAGGCATAAACGCATATCTGTTCAATTTGATGTGATTTTAATCACCATTTGTCTGAAAAAGATGTATTTGATTCAATACTCTTTCAAATCTCCCTATAAACCTGACCAGGGTATTTATATACGGTTATACATCTGTTTAGATGAAGAGTAGATGTTAGGGCATGTTGAATGGGACCTTTTACAAAGATGAAATACTTCAAACTGCTGTCCAATGTCAATTCTTCCTGTAACCAGGTGGATGTTAGTTTGCGCCCCACTCAGAGTCTCATCTGTGGCACTGGAAGCTGGACTTTAAAGACCTGGTTAAAGTGGGCCAGTTTCCTGTGGACCAGGGTTCTGCTGTTAGAGGCTCTTTAGAGACAGAAGGGAATCGTTCGGGAGGGGAGGTCACCTGACTAGGGGGCTGTGGGTGAGAGAGAGGGGTCTGTGGGTGAGAGAGAGGGGTCTGTGGGTGAGAGAGAGGGGGCTGTGGGTGA
Organism: Plecoglossus altivelis; assembly: GCA_036571765.1. Lineage (NCBI taxonomy): Eukaryota > Metazoa > Chordata > Actinopteri > Osmeriformes > Plecoglossidae > Plecoglossus > Plecoglossus altivelis. Next base: position 1,797,844 of record BROE01000015.1, read on the forward strand.
GAGAGGGGGCTGTGGGTGAGAGAGAGGGGCCTGTGGGTGAGAGAGAGGGGCCTGTGGGTGAGAGAGAGGGGCCTATGGGTGAGAGAGAGGGGCCTGTGGGTGAGAGAGAGGGGCCTGTGGGTGAGAGAGAGGGCTGTGGGTGAGAGAGGGACCTGTGGGTGAGAGAGGGACCTGTGGGTGAGAGAGAGGGGCCTATGGCCGATAAGCACATTCAGGAGATGACCATGATCACCCTCTTTCTTCCACAAGTTTTCATTCCCCCCCCCCCCC
>BROE01000015.1:1813638-1836130 GCA_036571765.1 Plecoglossus altivelis
GGCGGACAGGACGATGTTGTCTGTGGGGACTTGTGATGCGAGCGCTTTGTCTCCTTGCTGTGAGCAATGGTATGTGGTAAGCGGCAACACGGCTTTTATGAAGAGAGGCAGAGGGGTAAGGGGCGGCAGATATTATTTGGGAAAAGTGCGTTCGTGCATGCGCGTTCATGTGCTTCAGGAGGGGATTGCGCACTTGGATAACCCAACTTTAGAAGGAAGACTATTGATCTTTACGACCTCTTTTAGAATTTCTACCGGATTTATCCTCAGACAAAACAGGCAAACGACATACGATGTTAAGCATGTATCGCTTTGGTTAAAATTGTGCCTGTCAATTGCGCTTTTGGCCAGATTTCTCTGAAGGAGAGATCAATTAACCAAAATGTCGATTTTTTTGGTATCAATTACACAGACAGAGAGCAAGATGGGAATAAAGCTCAACTTCATGTGTGGAAACCTACATTTGGCACCCAGCCTTCAGCTTCCTATAGTTAAACCACAATCTGTCTCCACCAAAAGGAGAGATTAAGAGTTAAGCAGGTCTTACTGCATCCGTCAGACAAGGAGAGTTGTCATTGACCAGCGCTGTGCCCAGCCTCCCTCAGCACAGGCCCCTGGGACTTGGAGGTACTTTGTATCTAAGCAACCTGGCAGCCTCTCGCTGATCCAGGTGGGTGTTTTTGTTGGCCATCCAGCGCGGGGGAGACAGGGATGGGGACGGGGATGGGGATGGACGGACACCTGGGGGGGGGGCAGGCACCTGAGGGAGAGGGACAGGGGACACCTCTGACCAAAGGTCAGGACCTTTATGGCACAGTGGGGGAGGGTGAAGCCCAGCGCTCTGATCTCCTGAGCCGTGTCCGGGGTGAGGGCGGAGGCAGAAGAGGGGTCGACCCCTGCGGAGCCCCTTAGAGGAGAGGCTAGTCTGACACGTCCGTGTAGCGTCCGCTTCGGTCACGCCTCACATAGACGGGGGGGGGGGGACCATTCTGCTCATCAGGGCGCCCAGCAGAACACCATCCTCTCCTGTCTGATTTGGATCTTCGGGGCCAGGAGACCCTCGCGACGACCCTGCGCATGCTCCTTAACACCCTCCCCCCCTCGTCTCCCTCCCCTCCCTTCCCAGCGTATTTACAAACAACCAATCGCTAACGTGTCGTGTTAAAATACAGACGGCGGTCGGCTCCCGCTGGAAGGCCGCTGCTCTCCCTGCTCAGCTCTCTGTGTGACATGAAAGGACTTGTCTCGCCGCAGAGTGGCTTTGTTTGCCGGGAGAAACTCATTGTTAATGTTCCCTCCGAGCTTAGCGTTCGCTCGCTCCATTCAAGTTCAAATATATTGCTCAGAATGTCAGCCGCCCAAGGTGACAAGAAGTCACTTGAGCCCAAATGAGGCGAAGAGGGGGATTCTGGGAGATTTCTCGATCCTTTGCTGACCTACAGCGCTGTTGATGGAGATTGTTTTCACAATCTCAGACTTGAATCGCATCTGAAAAAAGGGAGAGAGAAACAGAGGGGTAAAGGTGAAAGAAGGAGAGAAGGAAAGAAAAGAGAGCGCCAGAGCCCCAGAGAGAGAGAGAGAGAAAGGGAGGCAGGGAGAGAGAGAGAGAGATAAAGAGAGAGAGAGAAAGGGAGGCAGGGAGAGAGAGAGAGAAAGGGAGGCAGGGAGAGAGAGAGAGAGAGAGATAAAGAGAGAAAGAGAAAGGGAGGCAGGGAGAGAGAGAGAGAAAGGGAGGCAGGGAGAGAGAGAGAGATAAAGAGAGAGAGATAAAGGGAGGCAGGGAGAGAGAGAGATAAAGGGAGGCAGGGAGAGAGAGAGAGACAAAGGGAGGCAGGGAGACAGAGAGAGATAAAGGGAGGCAGGGAGAGAGAGAGAGATAGAGGGAGGCAGGGAGAGAGAAAGAGATAGAGGGAGGCAGGGAGACAGAGAGAGAGGTAAAGGGAGGCAAGGAGACAGAGAGATAAAGGGAGGCAGGGAGGGAGAGAGAGAGCTGTTATGAGGGCAACCAGAGTCAAAGCGTGTATTTTGCAGGTAATCCATCTCCTCGATGCTGATCCCTCCCCCTGAACACTCTGCCTCTAATCATCTCCAACTCAGTCTACCTTCCCTATCTAACATTTTGACATCATGCGCACATGGTTTGGATATCAGAAAGAGGATTATAGTGGATCCTAAATACAAGGGGTGCCCTACAATCTTCCCCCTCCCCTGATGGCTGAGATTGGCACAGTCCCATTTGAGCAAGCAATTGCTTTTCCTCTCTAGGGAACATTAGCTGCCCTCTCCTTTTACTGGGCGCATGGCCACATCTCATTTCACCTGTGTGTGTGGATGTGTGTGTGTGTGTGTGTGTGTGTGTGTGGATGTGCGCGCGTGTGTGTGTGTGTGTGTGTGTGTGTGTGTGTGTGTGTGTGTGTGTGTGTGTGTGTGTGTGTGTGTGTGTGCGTGTGCGTGTGTGTGCGAGCATCTGTGTGTGTGTGTGTTTCAGGCTCACTGAATGAAGTCCTTAGGAGCAGCTTCAGAGCTGCTACGATCATGTTTTTCGTGTGTCACTGTGACACTGCGCCCCCTTTAAAGTTGCACCTCACTCTCCACCAACACACCAGCTCTCTTTCTCTCTCGGTGCTGTGTCTCACTTGGCTTCGACATGTGGTTTGGTTGCCTGGACACCAGCTGCCCCACAGACTCCTTTATGGCCACCAGTGGTCTGAGAAAACATCAATAATAATTGGCTTTGCGATCAGGTGTGCAACCGAACGTTCGGTCCACTTTCCTGTCTGGCAAGTCCCAGTTTTTCTGGATCTGTAACCATGTCTTGCTCAAAGCATGAAGCAGGAGGCTGGTTTTTTGGGGCCCCTCGAAGCAGTGACCCGTAAACAGAAGGAGAGAAAGGGAGGGGGCGGGCTGGAAGAGAGCTAGACAGAGAGAAATATAGTGAGGGAGGGAGGTCGATTAATAGGGGGGGGGGGGGGGAGGACAGGGAGTTCCGGAAGGCTCCGTCTCAAAATTCGAACGTGTCCTTTCGGGTCGAGTCTCAACCTCTCTTCCCTGCCCTTTCGAGCTGGCTGCTCCGTGACCTTCGGAAGGAGCCGCAAAGAATGAGCATGCCCTATCCGCCCTCTTCGGACCCGGCCTGGCCTATTTATCTGTCCTCCGCTCCTTCCTTTGTTCAGCCCGCCTTTCACGTCCAGCTCGCACACAGGATCCAGCCTCGCCATCTCCAACAGGCACGGCCGCTTCCCTCCCTGCGACACAGAGGACAAGGCCATCCGTGGTGTCGTCTCCTCAGAAAGATCCGTTTTGAGGGCTTTTCACAGACGGGCACTGCCATCGTTTAGGAAGCCTCTTTTTTTTCTCGTAGTAAATGTTCTAAGTGTCTAAATAAGCAGGCGTACGAGCCTTTCTGAGCGTCTTGGGAGTAGCGTTTGGAACAGTGACTCACGTCGTTCTTTTAACAAACACCCCCCCCCCCCCCATCGAACTGAGACGAGAAGTCTGGCTAATTGGGTTGTGTTTGAAGAGACGGCGGGACAATCCACAGCATCCTGATGATCTTTTATCAGACGTATAATGACAGGACACTCGGGCCAGGTGGCGCCGACAGAACAGGCTGTTCCGTGTTTTACCAAACAATACATCGTGAAGACCGTGTTTGGTTACGTTTGCATGTTTAACAGTAATTGGCGTTCAAGCGGAGTCCCAGACCAGCGTCTTAACAGCCAATCAGGGCTGGCGAAACAGCTCGTTGTAAATATTGCAGCAAGCAGCCAAGGCGGATTCCCCCTCAAGACTGCTAAATATTGTAAACTGAACAAGAACGTACCGTATGTATAAACAGATGATCGGAGTGTCGTGACTGATTCAAATAAACGCTGCGGCGGAATCGTTGCTGTGTTTGACAAATGCAATGACCGAATCGTACCGACAACCGGCGATCTAGATGAAACAGACGCAGATTTACGGACCGCTGTCAGAAATCAGTCATCTGACATATCAAGGTGAGATTTTGGACAGTACATCAACAGGATGTCCTCCTCAAGGATATTAGCTTTGAAAGACCATCAATCAAATGGACATGTGATTTATTGACGTAGATATCGAGGCCATGTGGACATTTACACGTAAAACACCATTTTCAGTTGTATTCTCTTTTTTTTTCCAACATGAGAAATGAAATAACATCAATTCTTCATCTGCTTATGGGATTTCAAGTCAATCAGACCTTCGGTTCAAGAGAAAAAGACTTTGAAGGTTTCTCCACATTTTCACCACACAGTTAAATCCATTACGGTAGACATGGGTCATTCTGGCTCATGGTTTCTCATCACAACTGAGGCATGTAGACCAAGGTTTTAGAAGAAGAACTGGACAAATGGGGTGGAAAGACCATCGTTTTGGTTATGGGACATTCAGGGGGAGGGATTCTAATTAATCAATACGTTGTTATAGAATAGAAGTCTGTCATGTATGGACTTCCATGGAATCTTTTCCATTCGTGCCTGTCTCCCTCTGCCTCATGCCTCCAGTGCTGGTCTATCTCTGTTTCTGCTGGCTCTCTAGTCCTCTATCCAAACTCTATATTTCAATCTAGGCTCTGTCTCTAAATTAAAGTAATATAAACCACATCTTTTGAGATCCTTGATATCGAAATCTGACAAGAAACACCTCTTCAACACCGATTGGAAGTGTTGGGGGGGTCTGCGAGGGGGCGGGTCTGTGATTCCGAGGGGTGGTCTCTGCTGTGTCGTGAGAGGGGACTGGGTGTGTTTGAGGGTTGCTTTGTGTATGTGTGAGGGTGCCTGGGTTGGTGGGGAGGGGCTGTGGTGTGTATGTGAGGGCTGTGTGTGAGGGCTGTGTGTGGTGGGAGCTGCTTGTGGAGGGGGCTGTGTGTGAGGGGTGTGGTGTGTGTGTGGGGCGGCTTGGTGTTGAGGGCTGGAAGATGTGGGAAGGCTAGTATGTGGTGGGGCTGTATGTGAGGGGGCTGGTGTTGGTGGGACTGTAGTGTGGTGAGGCTGTGTCATAGGTGGGCGGCTGGTGTGAGAGGTGGGTGTCGGGGGCTGGTTGTGGATGAGCGTGTGTGGAGGAGGCTGTCGTGTGGGGGGGGGTTGTAGGTGGGGCTGAGGGTGGTGTGGCGTGGCGTGGTGTGGTTGGGCTGGTGTTGAGGGACTGGTTGGGGTGAGGGGCGCGTGTAGTGATAGGGTGGCGGGGCTGGGTGTGTAGTTGGGGCTGTGTGTGAGGGCTGGTGTGTGTGAGCATGAGTGTATGTGTGTTAGAATGTGTGCGTGTGTGTCAAGATGTGTGCGTGTGTCAAGGTGCGTGTGTGTTTATGAGTGTTTCTGTGTGTGTCTGCACACGTGTGTGTGCGTGCGCGCACACGCGTGTGTGTGTGTGTGGGGGGGGCTGTGTGTGAGGGGCTGGTGTGTAGTGGGGACTGTTGTGTTGGGGCTGTGGGAGCTTGTGAGGGGGCTGGTGTGGTGCTTGGGGGCTGGTGGGGTGTTGGAGGGGCGTGGGGTGTGAGGGGCTGGTGTTTGGGGTTGGGCTGGTGTAGGGTGGGGGGGGGCGTGGGTGCTGGTAGGGACTGGTGTGTAGGGGTGGGGGCTGGTGGCGGATAGATGTGAGGGCGGGCTGGTGTGGGTTGGGGGGCTGTGTGTGGGTTGGGGGCTGTGTAGGTTGTGAGGCGCTGTTGTGTTGAGAGGGGGTGGAGTGTGGCCGTTTGGGCTTATGTGTGAGAGGGCTGTGTTGGTTGGGCTGGTGTGTGGGTTGGGGGCTGGTGTGTGGGTTGGGGGCTGGTGTGTGGGTTGGGGGCTGGTGTGTGAGAGGGGGCTGGTGTGTGGGTTGGGGGCTGGTGTGTGAGGGGGGGCTGGTGTGTGGGTTGGGGGCTGGTGTGTGAGGGGGCTGGTGTGTGAGAGGGCTGGTGTGTGGGTTGGGGGCTGGTGGGGGTAGGGTGGGGGTAGTAGTGATGGGGGCTGGTTGTAGTGGGTTGGGGTGTGTGTTTTGGGTTTGGGGGCTGGTTTGTGTGAGGGGGTCTGGTTGTGGTTGAGGTGGTGCTGGGGTGTGTATGGTGGGTGGGCGTGGGGGGTGTGGTGAGAAGGGATGGTGGGTGTAGGCTGGGCTGGTGTGTGCAAGGGTCAGTTGCAGGGGCTGTGGGTGGGTGGGTGGTGGGGCCAGGTGTTTGAGGGGAGCTGTGGGCTGTAGAAGTGGGTTTGTCGGTGAGAGGGGCTGGTGTGTTGTTACAGCATGGTGGCCGGCTGGGGCGCTTTGGTGTGTATGTGTGTTCACGGTCCGGGGGCTGTGAGTGTTGTGGATGAGGGGACCTGGTGTGGGTAGGATCAGCAGGGGCTGGTGCTCGGGTTGTGGTGTGATGGTTGGGTGTGGTCGTGTGTAGTTGGTGGGGGGTGTCTGGTAGCTGGTGAGGCTGTGGGCTGGTGTGGTAGGGTAGGGGGCCTGGTTGGTGGAGTTGGGGAGGGCGGGTGTGGTGAGGGGGTGGGGGCTGGGTGTGATGTTTTGTTGATGGTTGGGGGCTGGTGTGTGGGTTGGGGGCTGGTGTGTGGGTTGGGGGCTGGTGTGTGGGTTGGGGGCTGGTGTGTGGGTTGGGGGCTGGTGTGTGGGTTGGGGGCTGGTGTGTGGGTTGGGGGCTGGTGTGTGGGTTGGGGGCTGGTGTGTGGGTTGGGGGCTGGTGTGTGGGTTGGGGGCTGGTGTGTGGGTTGGGGGCTGGTGTGTGGGTTGGGGGCTGGTGTGTGGGTTAGGGCTGTGTGTGTGTAGCTTGCCGGCTGTTGTGTGACAGGGGCTGGTGTGTGAGGGGGCTGGTGTGTGAGGGGGCTGGTGTGTAGGGTTGGGGGCTGGTGTGTGAGAGAGCGTCGTAAATGAAAGGCTGGCGTCAGAGGCCTGGCAGTGCTTAAAATGCTCTGCTGGTGTGATCGAATAAACAAGCTGATTTGTGCTTGAGTGTGTTTGCGCGCATGCATGCCCAGTGTGTGCAGCAGCTCCAGCGGGAGCCGTCAAGGATGTGCCAAGCTCCCTGGAGCCCAGCCGGAGGCTTCGTAAGTGGGGCAGCTGGGTTTGGAATGACCCTGCTCCCTGGAGCTTCTGCCAAGAAGAGGAGGATCCTTGGAGAAGCTTTAAACCAGTCGTCGTCTCCTCCTTATTCACCATCCTCTCCTCCCTCCCCCCCAACACAGCACTGGGACAGTATAGCCCAAGACAGGAAGATGACATCATACCTCTGGAACACATCTGCTCTGGGCCGGTCGAAGCTCCGTGATTGGCTGGAGCATTGTGTTTGACCAGAACAGAACGATCTGTACCCAGCTGAGAACCTCAAGTTGTCATCCTATCACCTGATCTCCTCCAAATGACCCAAAGCTTGTCATGGCCTTGTCCATGGCTTTTGCTGCTAAATGGAAATGATGACATCAAAGATGACATCTCCAGTGATTGGCGAGTGGAGGGGGGAAAGGGGGGGGGACTGTGGCCTTCATCAGTCATTTCCTTGAAAAAAACGACCATGGATGATCAAAACGATTTAAATGAGCAGGTACGCATGTGTGTGTGGGTATGTGTGTGTATTTTAAGGGGACATTTGGCCTGTAGGCTGCTTGTCTGAAAATGCATTCACAACTGCAGGTGCTTGTTGAAGCTTTGGGGCTATGACGCACTCTCACTGGAAAACAGGCAGACAGTCACACAGACGCAGAGACGCACAAGCCAGGCATCTCTCACCAAATGAAATACCTCAGTACTCATACTTTCATCAGACCTGTCGACGCTGATCTTCAGAGGCAATTCCATCGGGGCATCTAAAATTCTTCCACGAGGACGACCACCTCCGCACCGCCCCCCCCACCCAACACCACCCCCATCCCTCCACCACCTCCACCTCACCCCCCCCATTCTCCCATTCCTACTCTCACCCACCCTGCCCCCCTCTCCTCCAATCTCCTACAACTATTATCTTCCTTTGCTTTCTTGCGCTCAGTGATTCATCCATGGTAGTTGTGGCTGCCAACAGCCTATCTCAGCCCCAGGGGCCATTGTTATGGGCAATCATCTGAGCGTGCTCCTTCGGGAGACTGCCCATGTATTCAAGCACCTAATAGACCAGAACTAAAGAGACCAAGAGAGGAGAAGAGAGGAGAAGAGAGGGGCGGAGAGGAGAGCGGAGGGGAGAAGAAGAAAGGAGATGAGAGGAGAGGAGAGGAGGGGAGAGGAGGGGAGACGATATGAGGAGAGAGGAGGGGAGAGAGGAGGGGAGGGGAGAGAGGAGGGGAGGCAAGAGAGGAGGGGAGGCGAGGGGAGAGAGGGGAGAGAGGAGGGAAGAGAAGTGGGAGGGGAAAGAGTGGAGGGGTGAGCAGGAGGGGAGGCGAGAGAGGAGGGAGGGGAGTGGGAGCGGGGAGGGTAGAGGAGGGGAGGGGAGAGGAGGGAGGGGAGGCAAAGAGAAGGAGGGGAGGCGAGGGAGAGAGGGGAGAGAGGAGGGGAATGGAGCCAGAAGGGGAAGGGAAGGAGGGAGGGGGTGAGAGGAGGGGAGTGCGAGAGAGGAGGGAAGGGGAGGGGAGAGAGGAGGGGCGAGAGGAGGGCAGAAGAAGAGAAGAGAGGAGAGGCACGGGGATTTTATTTAGGATCCAATCTACTGCCTGCTTATCTCCCACTGGAACACCACTCACCCTCACTGCTCTCTTTCACCGACCATCTCACACATACACCAACACTGAAACACAACACAGAAACAGACTCAAGTCCAATTCCACCAAGACACCGAGACGTGATTTTGCATGTTCCGAATGTTTTAACTGCTGTAACCTCCGTAACGAACCCTCCATAGAAGTAGTTGTCATGGAAACCACGTCCATAAAGCCCTGTGATCGTGGCAAAACACCAGCATGTTGTATGTGCTGATTTGTGTTCAATTGAAGATCAGTGTGTGTGTGTGTGTGTGTGTGTGTGTGTGTTTGTGTGTCAGTGTTTGTAAAGGGCATTAGTATTTCCATGGTCGTGTCAACTGCCCCACATGATCACAGTGGTGGGTCACATGACGCATGGTGGTTTAATCGTTGCTCCCCATTGCTCGATCTGTCTGTCTGGAGGAGAGCTGGGATAACCTGAGGTTTGGGTGAGGTAATAACACTGAATACAAGAGAGGAGCGAGACCCATTTTGTTTTTCGGAGAGCCCCTCTCGACAGTTGCTGCATAGCCGAGAGCACCATCGCTCCACCCATTTCAAACTGAATGAAAGATTAAAGCGCTCGGGGGTCAAGGTGGCGGGCGGCCCCTGGCTGTGGACCCGCCACTTTCAGGTGGACGCGTTGTGTGTTTGTGGTGTGTGTGTTTGTGTGAGTGGGTGTGTGTGGTGTTGTGTGTGTGGTGTGTTTGTGTGGTGTGTTTTTGGTTGTGTGTGTTTGTGGTGGGTGGTGTGTGTGTGTGTGTTTTGGTGTGTGTGTGTGTGTTTGTGTGTGTGTGTGTGTGTGTGTGTGGCCAGGGGGGGGGTATGGTCTGTATGAGATACTCATCAAGCAGCTTACTGGAGTGCCTCCGAAATCACAAACAGGACGTCCAAGAATTGCGTTCAAATTTCTTAAGGATTCTATCAAACGATGAAGGCAAGCCCAAAGAGCCAAGGTGCCTATCAAAATCGTTTTCATCTCTCTCTCTCTCTCTCTCTCTCTCTCTCTCCCTCATTTCTATCTCATGCTCTCTGTCTCTCTCCCCATGTCTGTCTTGCCTCATCACCCTGGGGCGGTGTTCCCGAGGGAGAGACTGCTCTAGAGTATGATTCATCCTTTGGTGGTCTTTCTGACTCACTTTGAGCAAAAATCTGTCTCTCGCTCTCACATAGGTGCTGGTCTGCTAAACTCCAAACCCTTGCTAGTGAGACATGGAGGCACATGTGTTGGGGCCACGTGCTGCTGTTCACTGGCAGGGAGACAGCCTGATCTCTCTGAGTGTGGGACTGTTGAGGGTGCTTATTCACCTGGAGTGACAGGTTTCTCTGGTTTAAGTATTGATTTCATTCCCCTGCTTTTTGATTCGCGTGTACGACTGCGCACACGGCCTTATGTGGACAGGCGCAAACACCCCCCCCCCCCCCCCCCCACCACAGGCACACAGACTCACACACACACACACACAGACTCACGCACGCCCAAACCCGAGTATACCCGCGCATCCACACAGTGTGAGCGCACACTCGCTGTAATGACGGAGACACGTTTCCTCATTATACTCATAACTGGATTTACGGAGGTCGCCAAACAGACGGTGCGGAGGGGAGACGGAGTGAAGGACAAAGGGGAGGGAATAACCGAGGGACATGGCAGGACAGGAAGGATGAGACGAACGGAGGGTGGCAGCTGTGGAAGGACAATCGGCGTCTGTGTCCAATTTTGCATGAGGCCGATTAGATGAGTGGTTTTTGAATAGAACAGTTTGGCCACATCAGCTAGCAGGCTTCCTGGGCCCCATGCCCTGAGGGGGACACCAATGACACTGTGATGCCGGAATATTAGAGAGAGACTCTGTCAGACTGACAGACAGACGGATGATAGACAGACACGCAGGCACACAGACAGTGGGGAAGGTTCGCTGCGTTCTCCTCTGAAGATCTGAGCCGCTGCTTGTTTGCGAGGTTCTCTCCAGAGCTCTCCTCTCTGACGGCGGAGCTCGACGCTGATCACACACAGCGTGGCTGTCATGTGCCTCCGTGTTTTCCTCAACTCTTCCTCTGTCGTTCTCTTCCGCCCTCCCTCTCTCTCCTCCATCGGTCCTCCACCCTTTGTCTCTCTCCCTATCTCGCTCTCCATCGCTCCGCACCTCGCAGTCTGTTTCTCTGCACACCCTCTCCCCGGGCATCAGAATCTGTCTGCTTGTCTGCCCAATAAAATGATGAACATTTTGTTCAAGGAAGAAAAACGACTACTCTCTCTCTTCCCCCCCCCCTCTCTCTCTCTCTCTCTCTCTCTCTCTCTCTGTCTCTCTGTCTCTCTGTCTCTCTCTCTCTCTGTCTGTCTCTCTCTCTCTGTCTCTCTCTCTCTCTCTGTCTCTCTCTGTCTCTCTCTCTCTGTCTCTCTGTCTCTCTCTCTCTTTCAGGAACATATCATCTCTCAATGACAACCCTCCCTCACCCTCCCCCCTTCCCCCACCGCCCCCTCCTCATCCCACTCCCACACACCGCACACACAGACACACACACAGACACACACTCTCACACACACACACCTACACTGTCACAGAGGCTATGGCCTTTGAAATAAGTTTAATCACCCCCTTTTTGAGAAAGTAGCTCATCGTTGCATACCCCATTAACGCACGCGTACAATCGCAGTGGAGGGAGCAGCCCTTGACAAACACATTAGATGCACAGCAGAAGGCATATGGTGGTAAGACAGCCATGATTGGGTCACATAAAATGACTACAATTCATACCATATAGATAAAACCACTCTGGTTCACTCAATATGTGCCCACTCAAACAGAGACAATTAGCTGACTTTCAATTATTAACCTCCATCACACTGGTAAATATTTGCACAGCAATTATCTCTCTCACACAGAGACACACACACAGGCCCACAAGCACGCACACACACACACACGCAGGGTTCTAAAAGGTTTGGGCTGATTGTCTCAGACATATTGGACTCTGGCTGTGTTGGCCCCAGGAGTCTCCCAGGGTCTGGAGCTGACAGGGGCCTCCATGGCAGGCGTGCCCACAGACGGTGAGCCCAAGAGTGGAGTTGGAGACAGGGTCAAGCCCTCTGGACCAGTGGGAGGGGAGATGGGGCCAGCAGCAACCCGGAGGCAGGACGACTCACTTCCCATTACAGCTCTGAGCTGGAAAGGGCTGGCCGAAAGAGAGAGAGAGAGGTAGAGAGAGAGAGAGAGAGAGGGGGAGGGAGGGAGGGAGGGAGAGAGAGAGGGAAAGAGGGAGAGAGGGAAAGAGGGAGATAGGGAAAGGGAGGAGAGGGAGAGAGAGAGAAAATAGAGAAATGGGGGAGGGGTAGAGAGAGAGAGGGGGGGGGAGAAAGAGAGAGCAGGGCAGGAGAGAGCAGCGTTAGAGCCATATCAAGCAGAATTTCTCCATCTTAATAAAGGCAGCTTACGCAATGCTCCTGGGCACTTCTCCCCACGTACAATCTCTCTCCCTCTCCTCTCTCCCTCAGAAGATTTCCCTTCGCTTTCATCTCTCTCTCTCTCTCTCTCTCTCTCTCTCTCTCTTTCCCCTGCCCTCTTATCATAGTCAGCTCTCTTTCTCATTTTGACTGTTCCCTGATAAAACTGTTCCTTCCTTTCCTCCGTTTTCAGCCGCTTCGCCACGAGCTTCCATGCAGTACTGCTCCAGTAGGGACAGACATCTCTCTCGTGCCTTTCAATGTTTCCTTTTTAATCAATCTCCCCCCGCCCCCCCATCCCTCCTTACTCACTCACTCACTCACCGACCCACCCACCCACCCCTCTCCCACCCCCTCCACTGTGCACTGGGTCATTGTGTAGTTTAGTCAAAGGAAGGTGGTTTTTGAAAAGCTGGTCCAGGTTATTGATCAAAACTGTGCTTTCACAAGCAACTGCCAGAATGCAGATGGGGAGAGAGTGCAAGAAAGAGGGATGGATAATTGGTGCATTACTGTCTTTTATAGACAACTCCTCTCAGTAGCCATAGAAACCGAATCTCGCAGGAGTGCAGGAGTGTGTACGAGGCCTTAGAAGTTTCACCGGCTTTGTTGGGGAAGGGCAAGGGCGGCTGACGAAAGTGAACAGGCTGATTCCCGGATGGACATGCTACAGAGTGGTCTAATTGCCAATCAAAGGCCTAATGATTCACTTAATTACCATCATTTGGATATGGTCATTTACAGTATCACTAGCACACAAAGTACACGGAGGCATAGGACATTGTGATTGTAGTTCACAGTGACAACTGCAAATTAGATATTTTTTATATATATATATATAAGATATCTGTCACAAACTTGCAGAGGAACATACAGCTGTGATAAACTGACACTGTGTGACTTACGCTGGGCGATAGCACCCTCTCCTGGTCAGGAGTACACAGGCAAAAACCAGCAGGTCTTCACTCCAACACTTATCCTACACACTTATTTCAAATAATAGCTGGTCGATCAGGTAAAAAGTGCTGAATCAGGTTGAATCAGGTTCAGGCTAAGTGAAGTTGGAGCCAACTCTGACAAAGTAGCTTTCCGGGAAATTCTTTTTTCCATCTCTTCAACAGCAAGTTCATCATTTAATGCTACAACAGCTCAGCAGGTTTTGGAACTCCCTGTTTTCTAACATGACGTGATGGAAAGACAGAAGACACGCTAGGATTTAAACTTTATTGTTGTCATAAGAGCAATTGAGCCGAGTAACGCCATACAGTACATTTGTTTGTCTGTAAACTGTTTTCATGGAATTGTTGGATAAAATAATATTGCGTCCCATACCGTTAAGAACTGACCCAAGGTAAGTTTCACAAAATAATAGGTTATGTAAGCACAGATTTCTGAGGTTAGAAGGTAGACGGTCAAGTACAGACTAGAGCGAAACAAAGAGATTCCACAAAAATGACCTAGTGAACAGCACTGGAAACTAGTCACGGCCAAACAGCCGGACCGTACCACTGCTTCGTTGAGAGGGTCCGAAAATGGTCTGCGCCTTCCTTCGTCTCGCTCTAGAATCGCTGGAATCTTTCAGAGTGAATGTAATGTACATGTCAAAGCAGGAGACGATGTATGACAGTTTGGTAATAATAATAAAGGGGCGTGGTTTAGTGAGGCAGCTCATGAGGCACCAGCTTGTAGTGCGAGCCACAGGAGGGGCAGCGCTGGGCCTCGCCCTGGTGGAGCCAGAACCACACTACAGCCGTGTTGTCCTCCTCACCTACAGGGACAGAGATTATACACACACACACACACATCATTTTCAATCCATACTTTGGGCCTACAACTGGTGCGCTCGATTACCAGGTAGTCAATAGAAGACTGATGATAGACTGTGAGAATGGGAAGGGTGAATTGAATGGAGGAGGCTTGATTACGTACACACGCAGCCAACAATCCTTTTGTTGGTGATGGAGGGGACAAGATGGGGGTCTGACTTGGAGCCAGCATACTCCTTGGGTTTCAGCATGCTGTACGGATCCTGGAGAAACAAAAGGGATTGTATGAGGGATTGTATGAGGAACTTGACTACATGTAGTTGTGGAGCCGTTTAGCTAACTAGCATCTACGTTGTGACCTAGACAACATGCTAATCTCTCCACAGCAGTGGGAAGTTATAGCGTAGTTAGCTATAAGTTAATCGTAAAGGCTTACAGCTCCCTCCTTTAGCGCAGTCATGATTTTCTTTTCCATGCCGGTGGCTTGCTCTTCATCAGTGGGGATTCCTGTAAGAATACATCAGTGTCATTAGCTAGCAAGTTGCATCCAGTTAGCCGACCGTATTGACAGCAGGCACTTAAGGTTTTCGCTTCTAGCAAAATGGCTACTTCCGTGCTAACTAGCTAGCTTCATCATTTACAAATCAATGGCAGTAGATAGGAAGGGTAAAGCTGAATAAATATTTCACACAGGTGAAGCCTGTCAGATCAAAATGACTAATAACTGAAGTTAAATAGCCAAGCTAGCAAGGTTACGATTAGATGACATATTGCTAACTAGCTACAGAGCTAACAACTACGATAGCATCAATGACGACACATTGAGCCGTACGAATTAGCTAGAGGTAGCTACATTGTCCTTGGCTGACAATTGTACGATATTATGCAGTCGCATGCATTCGTTCACTTTATCGTGTTCATATGTTTCCAGCTCACCTCCCGCCGACATTCCACGGGCAAGAGCAGGGGCCGGAGCTGCCCGGCATGTTGTGGCTGCTCTAAGAGCAGAGCGAAGCAGTAACCTTGCAGCCATTTCTTCTTTCAGCCTTTCACAACTGGTAATGGTGCTGACTAATGACGTATGTAGTTCATCTAACGGTCGCAAAAATATGACGAAATGTTCTCGTTTAGCTGCCAGACATGTCAATAGACCTATGCACTGGCCAGTCAACATTCGACGTCTTGTCAAACACCTTTTCATGAGTTCATGAGCGCATCGTTTTTGGTTTCGTTGGTTTTGAAGTTTTTTTTATTTTCAAGTGAAACAACAGTCAAATGTAATCGCGTTCTTTTTCATTCATTTGTTAAAGATTCCTATCTCGGGTAAGTTGAAACACTAAATATTTCCATAAAGTAACATTTTGGAAACAGCAGAATTGTGCTGTTCAGATTCGTCGGAAGGCCTACATAAGCTCAACATAATTGGCAGGGAACATTCCGTAATGTCCATCTGGTCCAAATCCTCTCCACCAACCGTCATCCAATATTTCTATTCCACTGATGATGTCACCAGGGTCAAAGGTGATCTCGGAGTCATCGGCTGCGTACAAGGGCAAATATCACAATGAGAAACATAGAAGAAGTATGAGCAAAGAATCCTCACAAATATTAGAATTGATCCCAAGGAGGAAATATGCATTGCATAAGCACTCACCAGCCTGATAGTCATAAAGGGCCCTCGCACAGATGCCCTTATTGAACTCCTCGCTTCCTTGCTCCTCCATCTACGACAGAGAAAACAAGGTCATGTGACGCTCCTGTGTGGGTGTTCTCCCCTCCGCTGGCCCTGATGGGAGCGCCAGAGGAGGAGGTGACGACATAGTCACTCGCGTGGACTCACAGCGGATGTGATCTGGATGTCTTCATATAGCCCTTCGTCCTCCCCCGTCCCGGACGCTTCCAGAGGGTCACTGTACAGATCGTCTTGACCAACGGCCCCCTCTGCAGCTGGAGAAAGAGAAGGAAGGTGAAGTCTTCGGTGTGCTGGGGGGGTCATGAGCGTAGCGGCGATGTAGGGGGGTCATGAGCGTAGCGGCGATGTAGGGGGGTCAATGGAGCGTATCGCATCTGTATAGGTCATGCAGCGTAGCGCCGATGTAGGGGATCATGAGCGTACGCGCCGAGTAGGGTGGGTCATGAGCGTAGCGCCGATTGTAGGGGTCATGACGTACGGCAGTAGGGGTATCGAGCGTAGCGCGATAGGGGTCATGAGCTACGCAATGTAGGGGTGGGTCATTGAGCGTCAGCGGCGATATAGGGGGGTGGGGGGGTCATGAGCGTAGCGGCGATGTATGGGGGTGGGGGGGTCATGAGCGTAGCGGCGATATAGGGGGGTGGGAGCGTAGCGGCGATGGGGGGGTCATGAGCGTAGCGGCGATGTAGGGGGGTCATGAGCGTAGCGGCGATGTAGGGGGGTCATGAGCGTAGCGGCGATGTAGGGGGGTGGGGGGGCGTCTGAGCCGTAGGCGGCGATGGTTAGGGGGGTCATTGAGCGTAGCGGGATGTAAGGGGGGTCATGAGCGTAAGCGGCGATGTATGGGGTGGGGGGGTGCATGAGCAATAGCGGCTCTGTAGGGGGTCATGAGCGTAGCGGCGATGTAGGGGGGTCATGAGCGTAGCGGCGATATAGGGGGGGGGGGGGGTCATGAGCGTAGCGGCGATGTATGGGGGTGGGGGGGTCATGAGCGTAGCGGCGATGTAGGGGGGTCATGAGCGTAGCGGCGATGTAGGGGGGTCATGAGCATAGCGGCGATGTAGGGGGGTCATGAGCGTAGCGGCGATGTAGGGGGGTCAATGAAGCATAGCGGCGATGTAGGGGGATCATGAGCGTAGCGGCGGAATGCTAAGGGGGTCATGAGCGTAGCGGCGCTGTACTGGGGGTGGGGGGGTCGATGAGCGTAGCGGGCGATGTAGGGGGTGGGGGTGGGGGGTATGAAGCGTAGCGGCGATGTATGGGGGGGGGGGGGGTGGGTGCAGTCGCTGAATGTTTTTTTTGTTTGTGTGTGTGTGTCAGATGGTGTGTGGTTTGGGTGGGGGGTGGGGGGGTCATGAGCGTAGCGGCGATATAGGGGGGGGGGGGGGTCATGAGCGTAGCGGCGATATAGGGGGGTGGGGGGGTCATGAGCGTAGCGGCGATGTATGGGGGTGGGGGGGTCATGAGCGTAGCGGCGATGTATGGGGGTGGGGGGGTCAACGAGCGTAGCGCGCGCATGTAGGGGGGTGGGCGGCGGTCATCGAGCGTAGCGGCGATGTCATGGGGGTGCGGGGGGGTCATGAGACGTAAGCCGGCGACTATAGGGGGCTGGGGGGTCATTGAGCGTTAGGCGGCGATGTATGGGGGTGGGGGGGTCATGAGCGTAGCGGCGATATAGGGGGGGTCGAGTGGATCGGCAGGTGGATTTGTGCGCTTGGCTGAGTTCACGGAAAACCCTTTGTTGTTTCGTCACCTACCCTGGGCTGCGTCATCTGCGTCATCTGCGTCATCGTCAAAGTCATCAGACCAGTACTCCTCGTCCCCGGAAGCCTCTGTTACACAAGCACACGTAATGAGTCTCATTTACCACATCATCAATGATATGTTCCTGAAGGCCTTTATGATGGCACTAAGGGTGACAGGTGCTATTGATGTGTGAGTGTGTGATGGACCTTGAGTTTGGACAGCATGTGCAACAGACGAAGCCAGTGGAACAGGTGATGGAGTTGGTACGGGTGAGGCAGGGACAGTAGGTGATGGAGTTGGTTTGGGTGAGGCAGGGACAGTAGGTGATGGAGTTGGTTTGGGTGAGGCAGGGACAGTAGGTGATGGAGTTGGTTTGGGTGAGGCAGGGACAGTAGGTGATGGAGTTGGTTTGGGTGAGGCAGGGACAGTAGGTGATGGAGTAGCCACAGGTGTGGCAGTGTTTGTGGGGAGCAGAGGGGCAGGGGTTAGTGGTTGGGATGGTGTTTCTCTCTCAGTGGAGTTCTGGGACAGGAACATGCTCTGGATTCTCCCTGAGGTCAGAAGACCAGCAGCGAAAAGGAGAGACAGGTAAGAAGTTTGTCTTTTTTGGTCATTTTTCTTTCATGCAACCAATACAGGCGAAAAAATCGGTTTGATATTCATCTTATTACCAGGTTTAAATGCAGCCGATCCATTGTTGAGTCCTGTACTCTGGTCTCTTAGTTCAAATACCTCTTTAGGGTGAAACGTCCTCTGAGAGATCAAACTCGCAGCCTCCTGTTAGTGAGACAGAACAAGCCATGTGGCGCATTATAACAGTGTGCGTTGCAAACCGCCAACGCCCTCCCGCTCGTCCCCCTCCCGATGTTCACGCAGGCTCACGTTAGCTTTCTGCACGGACGCTGCCGAGTGGACCCCCCTGGAAGGTTTCCTCTCGCTCTCCTGCTGCTCCTGAACGGGGGAGAATCCCAACTATCAAACACCCCGTGAACAACAGCGGTGTCCCATCCAGGAAGTGAAAGGTCAGCTCACCGTTTGTTGAGCTTGCTGCTCTGCGACCGCCGTTTCCTGTTGCTTCTCATAGCTCCTGTCACGCACACACGCACGCACACACACACACACACACACACTGTCAATGTGTCTACGAGGAGTGTTGCTGCCGTTTGACGATATCCAGAACATGCCTCTTTGTCTGAGGAGCAACAGACCTCTGCTGGTCTATCGCTGAGGCTCTCTCCTTTGTCCTCCGGTCTCTCTGCGCCGCCTCCAGTTCGTCTCTCTCCTTCACATCCCTGTCTATCTTCTGCCGCTCTTCCTCCGCTCTCCTGCTCTCGCTCTGCCGACGAACCTCCTCGTCCCTCTGAGAGAAAGGTGGGATCGTTTGGAAATGATCGTGTTTTTCATGTTAGGAAATATTGGAATGGATTGAAATGCGGCCATTTCGCCTTTCCCTGAACTCCTTCGGGAATGAGTTTCAATGTTTCTGTGTTCCTACCTGAGACTGGGCCCAGAAATTGTCTTTGTTGGTTTTTTGGATCTCGTCCAGCGCGTTGGTTTTTTGATACACAGAACCCTGTTTAATGTAGGAACTAATTAGTACTGTGTGTGTGGGGGTGTCATGTGAGCGTGGAGGAAGAAAGAGAGCTAGTGTGTGTTCTCACCACAGGTCCTCTGGGAACATCACTGTGTTTCGAGGGCTCTTTGTTAAAGTTATAATTGGCCCCTGAAGCCTTGGCTACTTTACTCAAGATCTCGTCCGGGTCCACATCCTCCTCTCCACGAGCGTTTATAGTCACATGTGCTCCCTGGAGGTAAGACCGCCATCACAGGATTGATTGGTTGGTTTAACGTGCTGGTTGATTTATGAAGGGCAGAGCACGTCAAACATACCTTTAGGAATCTGGCCATAGAGCTCACGTGATTGGCGCACAGGCCCTTCCGTAAGTTCCTAACTCCTTCACCTGTCTGAACACACACACACACACACACACACACACACACACGCACACACACACGCGCGCGCGCGCTCGCTTATTAGAGTGGTTAAGTGTTCAGAGAATGTTGTTTCTGTTTCGTGTGTGTATATGATTGTGTGTTGGTTTGTGTGTTTGTGAGGGTATTGTACAGGTGGTTGTGTGATGCTCACCCAGTTAATGAGGACAAACTTGGGTAGGCTGGAGTTAGGATCCAGTACTTTACAGAAGGCATACATAACCTTCCCACTGCTCAACTCCTCCACCATCTCCTCCAGTCCACCAGCTACACACACGCACACAGATAATACAATTTTACCATATGTGCGGATGTGATTTTACACTACATTTTGAAACGCATCGCTCGCAATGTGATTATTGACGTGTCTTTCAGGTGCGAATTAAAAAAACGATCACACATGCCTCCCTTGGCCTGCACATGAATGTCATTGCTGTTGCCCTCGTAGGTGAACAAAGCCCTGTTAACACATAACCACAAATACAGGTATGCAGACAGACAAGGGCTTCTTTTGTACTTCGGGACAATGCTTTTGACAAGACCTCCGTGTAGTCGGTAGGCCTGTTTCAAAATAGCACGGGCAAGCTGTTGAGCCGCCTTGAGCACTGTGATTTAGACCACAATGAAAAGGGGGGAGAAACCCCCCACCCCCTCCCGACAAAGCCATTTTTGCTTTGGTGAATAACTTCTCTGTACATGAAACGGAACGTTTACACGGCTCTTCTCACCAGTTTGTGTCCGACTTGGCGTCCACCACTTCTTCGTACGCGGCCATGAGTTCCCTTCCGTTTTTACTCAAGTTGACCGCCATCGTGCCGGCTGGACCCTCGCTGTCAGCGGAAACTCTCGTAGAAAGTGCGATTCGACCTGAACTCTTACCCTGCAAATAGTAGCTTCAAACGACAAAGCTGCTCATCTGACAGGTGTTACAATGGTAACGCCAGAACGAATACTAAACAAAACAACCTCTAGAGAATGTATTCCATCTTCGAAGCGCGAGTAATTCTAAACTATCTCACTGACTATCCCACTGGTTATTTGTGTCAGTAGTGATTGTGTGAGATTTGCAGAACAGACTAACCTCTGCCGTGAAATGGAAACCAGTTAGTTGAGAAGTCCTAACCTGAACGTCTACATTCTTAGGTGCAGCTAACTCACGTACTATAGGCCCTACTCCAAAAGCACATATTGAACATACACTTAGGCAGAGACTAGTTCTGGAGTGTGTTGAACGTACACCAGCCCAGGCCTGCAGGCAACCTGCGATGGATACTGAGGTCGGAATTCTATTGGTTGAACCTCTCATTCCAAAATGATTGGTATTAATATGGAGTTTTGTTCCCACCATGTTGATATAACTGCCTTCCCTGTCTTGGGAAGGCTTTCTAATGTATGTTGATGCAGGATTTGCTTTGCTTCAGTCACAAGAGAATTAGGGGTATAAGGCTCTGTTGCCGGGTGATTATGGAGATGGTGTTAGAATTGATCCTCATCTAAGTAGGCCAGGTCACTTCCGCCTCTCTTTAATCTCCGCTGCTCTCGAATAGCTTTTCCCTGTAAAGCAAAGGTACCCCTCAATGTTTTCAAAATGTTTATTATCGCAAACTTTGATGGCGTTCGGGTCCAACGTGAAAGGAATCTGTACAGTACAGGCCAGATGTTTCCCCACCAAACTCAGCTAAACATTTCTGTAAAGACCCCTGCTTTGTGCACGGAGACGTTAACAAGCTGAAACAGGAAAAAGCCTTGCCGAATTAGCCAACAATCATGAAATACAGCCCCCATTGTTGATGGGGTGGTTCTATGGCCATGGGGTTTGGAGAGGAAAGGTGATACTATATCTGGACTGCATGTCAGCCTTCTAGACCTCAACGGTCTTTGGATTCTACAGATCGGTGGAAAAAACAATCTGAGCAAAATAAAAAAAATCTATTCTGAGATGGCTGCATCTTTCTCTTGCCTTTCCAAGACTTTGAGAAGGAAAGTTTTGCGTGAGAAACAGAAGGATTCAACGTGCGGTGGCCTTTTAAATCGATTCCTTCTATTCCTTACACGGAATCTTCCTTTTCGACGGACTTTGGGATGGACTTAAAGGATGTTAGCATCTGTTTGTTTGTTTTGTGTGTGTGGCAGAACTGTATAAAGTTATGATCAGATTGGCCACATATTCGAAGTGAGAAAATGCCGTTTTCTCCAGCAGGTGTCTCTGTCGAGCCGAAAACCCCCGAAAACAACCAATGGGATTGGTGCAACGTTCTCGTGAGAGTTCTACTTGGTGTGTTTAAAAACCCTCGTAATCCGATACGTTCACATTTAGTTTCACTGAGATCGCGAGATCGGGTTGGTTATCCTGCGTGTAGATTCTTGTAAAGCCTTAACACGCTCTGAAATACTTCAAACCAAAAAAATGTGTCACAAACCCCGTGCGTTGGTGTGCGCGCATGTGTGAATTTCAAACCTAACCCCAAGCACAATGTATTTTCTGTCACAAAAAGAAACGGCGAGGGTTCGCTCCCTTCTGAAAGGTTACCGTGTTGCTTGAAGGGCTGTCAATGATAGGCGCGTGTGTGTACTTGTGTGTGTGTGTGTGTGTGTGTTTTACATGTGCATGGGTGTTAAGATCTAGAATTTCTCCCCTGTTCGGACACTGACACCTTCCCAGGCAGACATGAGATAGCAGCCCTGCCTCAGCCCCAGGCTGCTGTTTTGTGCATGACTGTGTGTTTGCCATGTTGTCTATTTTCAATGTTTTTTGTGCAGGAGTGTCAACATGTTCCCCCCCACCAACACAAACACAAACACACACACTTCACACACACACACACACACACACACACACACACACACACACATACATTAGCATGTGTGGAGGCCAGATGAGTCTATGAGTAAATGAATGGGATGATTGATAGACCACAGCTCAGAAGCAAACTGTCCCCTGGTGCTTCTCATTAACCCCCGCCCTCCCACCCGCAAAGCTACCCCCCCCCCGCCCCCACAGACACGCACTCACACACAAATGAACCCCCCCAACCAAAACCCTACCCCTCCCCCATACCAAAGTCCCTCCTGCCTCCCACCCACTCTTGTCTACTTGAATGACTCCCTCCTTATCTGCCCCCCCCCCTAACAAACCTCCTTGCTCCATCCTCATTAGGGTCCATTAACATTCCCCCCCCCCCCCCCCCCCCCC
>BROE01000015.1:1851070-1876545 GCA_036571765.1 Plecoglossus altivelis
GGATGTGCATGCTGAGACTGGGGAGGAGGGTGAGGAGGGGGGCCGGGGGGGTGGATGTGCATGCTGAGACTGTGTGTGTGTGTTAGATTATAGGCTGGTGGCGTTGGTGTAGAGTGACTGTGAAATCTCGCACGTACGCTGGACTCTGGGAGGGGAAGGGGGGGATGACAATAAGATTGTCCTGTCAGACCCTGCATATAAAGATGACTGACCCTGCTGCAGGGAGATGCAGACAGCCAGCGGCTAGCTGCTAGCGGCTAGCTGCTCTCTGCCTCTGCCTTGCGTGCTTGTTGCCTCAAATCACCAGAAGACCAATAGCTGTCGCCCAGTCAGCGGCCATCATCCCCCTAGTGAGGGTCCTCTGCTGCAGTGTTCAGAGCGTCTCTCTACTCTGGTCTCTCCACAGTGGCACTCTCTCTCCAGAGAGGAACAAGCCAAGTACTACGACCTGGCGCGCAAAGAGAGGCAGCTCCACTCTCAGCTGTACCCTGGCTGGTCTGCCAGAGACAACTATGTGAGTACACACACTCTCTCATACACACACACACACACACACACTCATATACACACACACACACTCTTGTACACACACACACTCATATACACACACACACACACTCTCGTACACACACACACACTCATACACACACACACACACACACACTCATACATACACACTCATATACACACACACCCTCTCGTACACACACACACACACTCATACATACACACTCATACACACAACCTCTGTGGAAGTATGCACTCTCTGCTGAAACAACATGACTCGCATCCGCACATCGCATCTCAACATCAGTACACACATTCTGTCGCTATGACACCCACGCACACCCACACACACACACATCTGTGTGTACACGCTACTGGCTGCACCAACGTCCATGCCCTTATGTTATACCAATAACAGCCGTTATAAAGCCACTTCCGGAGACTGAGTATCAGAGTTGTTTCTCATTGAAATGTTGTGAAGAGAACTGTGTGCCCCATGAGGCTAACTAGCTGGGACGTCACCCTGAGGCTAACTAGCTGGGACGTCACCCTGAGGCTAACTAGCTGGGACGTCACCCTGAGGCTAACTAGCTGGGATGTCACCCTGAGGCTACCTAGCTGGGACGTCACCCTGAGGCTAACTAGCTGGGACGTCACCCTGAGGCTACCTAGCTGAGACGTCACCCTGAGGCTACCTAGCTGGGACGTCACCCTGAGGCTACCTAGCTGGGACGTCACCCTGAGGCTAACTAGCTGGGACGTCACCCTGAGGCTAACTAGCTGGGACGTCACCCTGAGGCTACCTAGCTGGGACGTCACCCTGAGGCTAACTAGCTGGGACGTCACCGTGAGGCTAACTAGCTGGGACGTCACCCTGAGGCTAACTAGCTGGGACTGCCCCCTGAGGCTAACTAGCCAGGACTGCCCCCTGAGGCTAACTAGCTGGGACGTCACCCTGAGGCTAACTAGCCAGGACTGCCCCCTGAGGCTAACTAGCCAGGACTGCCCCCTGAGGCTAACTAGCTGGGACGTCACCCTGAGCAGACATCGCTATGTACCCAGAGTCGCCAGACTAGAAAGATGGGATTTTACGGAAAAGATTGCGGCGGTTCCTCGTTTCACGTTATCACGTGGTCGTGATGTAACGTGTCCCTGCGTGAAGCGTGAGGTAGCCGGCTGACAGAGGCTGATGTGGTTTTTGTTTGGCTCTTCGCAGGGGAAGAGGAAGAAGAGGAAGAGAGATAACAAGTGTGATTCTGCTCTTCCTGACGGTAAGTAACACCTGGTCCTTGTCCTTAAGAGCAAGTTTACCCTCTAAATTCAGCTTACGTCAGGGAGAGGAAACTGGCGTAAGCTGGGCTCTGTGCTCAGGCAGGTGGCACTAACTCCTGTGTGTGTGTGTGTGTGCGTCGGTGTGTGTGTGTGTTTTCTCCAGACCCCACAGAGCACTTCTCTCCACAGCCCAAGAAGTCTTGTGTGTCGTTCGGCTCTCAGGAAAAGCAGAGCGTTTCGCACGCTCACACGCACCTGACACACACTCACCTCTCCCAGGCCAGCCCCGCCTCCTCACTGGACTCGCCAGCCACGCCCACCACAGCGCTGGCCTCCCCGGCGGCACCAGCGCCCACACACACCGAGCACACGCACACCAGCTCCCAGAGCCACACCGAGCACGCGCACACACACGCAGAGCAGGTCCAGCCTCTCTCTCTCACTACCAAACCCCACCGCCCGCACAGGGACATGCACACACACTTGCAGCCCCAATGCCACACTCAGTCTCACACACTCCGCGTCAGCAAGACCTCAGGCCCTACCTCCTCCTCCTCCTCCTCTCCCTCCTCCTCTCACCCCACCTACTCCCCCCAAATGGGCTCCTCCTCCTCCAGCAGCAAGACTCCTCCCCTCCCGTCCCGTCCGTTCCCCTTCCCGCCCGCCTTGGCCCCTCCTCCAAGCTCCCTCCACCAATCAGTGCTGAGCTCCCAGCGTGCCTTAACGCAGTCCCAGCCCCTCTCTCTGGTCACCAGAACCAATCACTGAAGCGCTCTGGATGCTGTAGTGTGAGCCCTAAGGGCTGGTCTAGGACCAGCTGTCCTTACCTCAGCCACAGATGGCTGACATCACATCTGGCCCGGAGTCAGTGCCTTGGGGGAGGGGAAATATCTACCCACTCCATCTTTTTTACCTCTTTTTAAAAGCTGTAAGCAAGCTTTTTTTTTTTTTTTTTAACCCTTTTTATAGTTAATAGACCACCCTTTATATTAGTATGAAAAGGAAAAAAAAATATCGGTCAATATTTGATCACCTCTTTCTAACTTGTCTTCATGAAACAATGTATTTTTTTGTAAACCTCTATTTTTCAGAATTGTTACCTTTTATAATTTCTCAATGTTCTACTTATAAATGACACATGTAAAAATCCTTTTGAATGGAAATCAAAACAAAAATGGCTGTAAGTTTTAGTTTTATCCTATGTTTGATGGTAGTTTTTGAGTAGATCGACTCTGTTCTTGTTTTGTAAAGGCCCGTCTCCCATGTAATGATAATAAACAACCATTTCTCCGAAGTGTGTGTGTGTGTGTGTGTGTGTGTGTGTTGAGGCGTGTTGCTGTCAGCAATCCCGAATAGTCGGTGTCACCGAGTTCGACGATGAAACAGCCGTCTGTGTATTTGAGATACTCTTCCCTCTGATTGCTGTGCAATGGAGCGAACCTGGTGATTACAACTCATTAGGCCTGAACCACACTGCATTTGACTGTGTGTGTGTGTCAGCGTGGCCCCCCCCAAATGAAACGTCCACCGTGAAAGAGACGGTTGGCCGCAGAAACAAGCCCCTCCCCCTTCACCTTCGCAGGAAAAGGTCTGCAGTGAGCACTAATCACGGAGCAGGAGAGAGCGGTGGCAGCGTGCTATTATAGAGCCCACCTCAGACCCACTGGAGACAAACAAGCTGTCTTAGATTACACACAACCTCTCCCTTCTGCAGCGGTGCCCTAGAATGCAGCCAACCCACACACCTCTGTGTCCCTGTGCCAAGAGACAGGAATACACGGCGGTTAAGACATGGTTGATTGAGTCTAACTTTGGAACCAACCCGAAGTGACAATTTCAGGGGCAGCTGGACTGAAATCGCTCTCAACCGGATTAAGCTTGGTGGTTTGTATGGAAGTTTAAAAAAAATATATATATATATCTGGCGTTGTTGCTATTTCTGTCCCCGTTTCTTGTTTCTCTACTGCCCTCTGCTGGTGGGATCAGATAGTGGCGTCTTAAAGGAAAGCTCCCATGCAGACAACGACTAGGATTTAGTGTCGAATTCTCCCACAAATTACACTGCGATAGGATAACAGAACCTATGAAGTCATATAGAGATCATTTAAAGCTATTGGTCACAAGCATGTTTGTTTTCAAGGTGTGACATTGTGACTAGAATTTCATAATTCTGCAGCTTGTTTCGGCATGAGACGACTTGTGAAATCTGAAATGTCTGCGTAGTACAGACCCTGACAGTCTACAGTAGTCTACAGTAGTCTACAGTACAAGGTGTGGCAGCCTTTGGTACACTAATAAAACAGTCATCTGTGTCAACAAGTGGCTGTTATCAGTTTTATCATTTCCTACTTAGGTTTGGTCCACTGAACTTTTGTTTTTGATTCTGGTTGGTCTCAGAAACCAGCGTGTTACTGAGTCAGTTGGAACGATCAAATAAAGTCCACAGAACTAGCTCAGTCTTATCCAGAGACCAACCCCTTTGTAATTGGTAGGTGGATGTCCCAAAGCTGACTGATGACTTCATGTGACTAGTCAGCTCTGAAAAGGCGTTTCAGGTGTTGCGAAAGGGATACAGTCAGGTGAGTCATGTTATTTGCCGTCTGGTTTCCAAATTTAGGCCCAAACTGAGACGTAACAAACACACGTACACATCAGAGACAATACTGCAGCCTGCTAACATGTAAATGCCCAATCTGATTTTGACACAGAACGACAAACCTTTTTTTGGGGGACACAATTGTGAATATTTGGTTTCACAAATGCCTTGTGACTGAGACTCACAGCTTCATAAATACATACCTTTACTAATACCACGGAGTAAAAAGTCATGTGCATTTGCTCGCTAAGACCGTCTGATCCAAATGAAAGCAACTGTCAACTGCAATGAATATAACAGACTTCAAACTGGAGTGGAGAAGCACAACTTGACACGACAGCAACGGAATGTGCACAGGTGAAGCCTGAGGGGACAGGACGTGACATCACGAGGCACGTTTATGGGAACTCCAGCTTTCTGTTGATCTAACCCCGATAGCGGAACCATCCAGGATCGTTCTCCAGCCTGTTGCTGGTTCTACCTCGAAGCTGAAGGGAGAGGGACGATGTTGGTCCGTTTACTGGAAGAGCTTGGAGGAAGGGAAAAAGGTCTGTTTCTTTCTGCGCACGCGTGTCAGAGGGGAGGAGAGACATCATCTACCAGTGTGTCCTGATACCCTGTAATGAAGCTCAACTAGCTGGCCTGAGTCACGGTCATCGTCCGATTATTAAGACGATATCAGACTCTTATGCAATCTGTATCTGAGATAATGTCCTCGGTCACTCTCCGCTCTCTCGCGTTCCTCGTGTCTCTGTTGTCCCCAGATTAGTTTGTTTCTTTCGTTTGCTGAGCTTTAATAACTGCGCGCCTCCACGGTTGCATTCAAAAACACTTTGAACTTTATTCACAGCAAAAGGTATTCGTAGACATACATTAAATAGTAACAAAACGGAGTCAAAGGAAAATCCTTCCAACACTTTTAGGCTCCCAAAGAGGAGCGTTTCATGGAAAAGTTCTAACTTCTGGTGAAGATCAATTCGGCCGAACCAAGCTGGTAAGAAGGGCCTGAATTTTGGACAGGTTTCAAGACAAGGCACAGGTAGTTATGGTAACCGTGCTGTGTCTGGAATAGTCACCAACACACCTGGTCACGACAGTAAACACATACCCACACACAGACAAACACTCCAACTAACTGATGGAGCGTGTCCGAGGTCTTGCGTTGTGTGTGCTTACCAACTCAGTGGCACTGAGCCCTTTATGTACAGAGTCCTTCTCTGGCTCAGCGAAAGGGAACACGTCCCTCGTTAGCCGTGAAACCAAGCAGGGCATTTCTTTCTTCCCTGCCAGACGTTGACCTTTGGCCTGGAACCTGAAGGCTACGCGGTGGGAGACGCGCGTCAGGAGGCGGGTCAGCTCCAGGCCGCGCCCTCCCTCCTCCTCCAGCAAGTCGCAGAGAGTCTGGAGGAAGATGGCGCCCAGGGGACTGTTGAAGGCTGCGTAGCCTGGAAGAGGAGGAGGAGGAGGGGGGGGGGGAATCAATGGAGATACGGCCAAGTAGCGTGGTGCACATCCTGGCTACTTCCAACAGGGAGGAGAGGCTCACCTGGTACTGTGGCGTACATCACAGCGGTATCTATGGGAATGGACTGGTACTGCACAAAGGTGTCCTCTGCGACCTCACTTCCTGCTGCGTCGGTCTCCACCTGGACCCCAGAGTCCAACTCGTGTCCTCGGCAAGCCTGGAGGGACAGCAGGTTTGTCATGTCGTGTCACAGCGCCGCGGTGTCACGTGGTACCATGACGACGGTGAGGAGCGGAATACCAACCTGGATGAAGAACATCTTGGTCTTGCCCTCCATGACTGGGTTGTTGAAGCAGCTGAAAATGCCAGACAGTTTGACCGGCCTCCCGTCCGCGCCGAACACACAGCCCTCCTCCCCGTGCGTGGACAGCACGGCCAGGAAACAGCCCTCCACCGGTGTCTTGCTCTCTAAATCGTGAAGCACAAGAGTCCAGAACATCAGGTTTTGCCTGTGACACGATTACAGGTGACGTAGCCTTCGGAATGGCTGGTCCCCTCCCTCCCCTGTCACCTGTGTTTACAAGGCACAGGTGACAAGTGAGGCCCTCTCACGCCAAGCATCAACACTTCTGCTTGAACTGGCTTAATTAAACAGGCGTATCCGCTCCGTCCAAGTCTAGCGCTGTACCCGTTGGCTCTGCGCATCGTTCCTGGCACCCTGCCAGGACTAAATGTACACATTCCACCACATCTCCAGGTCTCACGCTCAACTTAAAGAGCAATCTTTGCTTATCCGACTGATCTCCAGTACGTGTTCTTTGAGCGGCGACAAGGTCCCCTATCTCCACC
Source organism: Plecoglossus altivelis (assembly GCA_036571765.1). NCBI lineage: Eukaryota > Metazoa > Chordata > Actinopteri > Osmeriformes > Plecoglossidae > Plecoglossus > Plecoglossus altivelis. The sequence goes on from BROE01000015.1 coordinate 1,857,760, forward strand.
AGGGTCTACCCTACCTGGTCGCTGTTAAAAAGGCGTGATCGTACAGAGAGTCCGCTGAATGTGCTTTTGTCTACAGCAGACTCTGACCCCTCATTAATAACATTACGTAAACATGAGTGTGATGAGGAGAAGCGATAGTCTGGCACAGAAAGCAAAACAAAAGATCCTTTAAAGCCAGGCTACTCTGTGTCACGCACAGTCCAACACCGTCGATCTAGAAGAATCCGAGGGGGAGAATCTTGATGTTGTGTTTTGCTTTATTGAGGGTCAGTCCTGAATCAGCTGATGTGACCTGAACTTGGCCTTTTGAATGATGTATTGCATTAGCCGGTGTTTTTCTCATTCAAAAGGAGTAGGTAGGGAGGATTCTAACCTGCAACCTTTTGATCCGCACTTAAAAGCTCGACTGCTGAGCTATATTCATCCCTTTAGAATGATATGTTTTCCACTTTCATGTCGCATCGCCCCAGTAATCCCATCATGCAAATCAGCACACGTATATATCAGATGTACAGGATGCGGCGTACACAAAACATCACGGGGGAAAAAACACTGGCATGTAATTATATGGATGGATGCGATACCTTTCTGAAAGAGCGTGGTGATCTCCTGGGCGGTGAGGTCAGAGTGTATGATCACTTTGAAGCCCAGCTTTTTCAAAACGCGGTGGAGTCTCTTGGCGTCTCTACTGGCCCCCGGCCTCCTGCTCAGCTCGACTCCAGGGTCAAACGTTTCCACCGACACCAGGACTGCTCGGTTCACCTCCTTCTCACCGCGGCCCATCGTCTTCCACATGGATGCGAGAAGAAATCCTGTTTGAGTCCTTCAGCCACTGCCTTTATATAACCTCTCTAACACACCTCGGTACACCTGGCATCCATTTATGGTCTGCATCCTGTAGCGCATCACATGCTGCGGCGACGATTGCATAAGTATGTTCTTTCCTTTGAGTTGCTCTAATCAGGGGGATGTTTCGTTGAAAACATCCACGTATTTGTTGCGTCTCACCTCTAGACCAGGCATTCCGACATTCTTCACCGTGAGGGTTTGGAGTATGCTAACGAAGTTATTAGTGATCATTCTACTTCAACGAGTCGTTACTTAAGAGCGGGTTCTATTTATTTGTGGCTATATTTGTGTGTCAGTATATCCACAATCACAATCGGTTTATTTGAAGTGAACATTTCTCGTAAAACGCATGACTTCCTGGCAGGTATAGGACTACGTCAATGTCCTCTTACTGTTCTTACTGTGCAATTCCTGTCTGGAAGAGTGAAAGTAATTGCCGTCAATCCCACGATTGGATATTATATTCCTGATCAATGAACAGTTGAGAATGTCATACTTGCATCAATATGCATCAACTTGCATCGATATTTTCTTTTTTTTATTGTCCATAAAATGAGGGATGTTATGATGACCTACGGCGTAGGTCGTACGTTAAACCATTCACCAAGGAAACCAGTTGTCTTGACCAGAGCCATGTAAAAAATATATAATAAATGGCTCTGCTCTTGACGTTTTCTTTAATAGATTTCAGTTATTCCTGCTATACCCCAAGGCGACTGTAGGTGGCGGTCAAAAGACTTCAGAGTTCCTACGTCATCTACATGCTGCCAAGTAACGTGGAAAAAATACTACCAGCGGCACGGTGGCAGACGGGTTGACATCCCCATTGTAATTTTACAATTACAATAGACGATTTGGGGGGATTCTGATCCCTATCTTCGTTTTGACAAGATTGTGGTGTGTTGGGCCGTTGAATTTGCGATGATGGAACGTGTTCATGTATTTAAGTGATGAGATACAAAGTAAGTAGCTAGCCTAGCTAACTAGTATTGTGATAGCAGTCGGGTCCATTAGAGATGGTTCTGTTGTGCTAGCTGTGCGGCAAGCCCGCAAACTATTACGATGTCAGAAAGCAACAGGTATTATGCGGAAATGAACTTGCCAAAGCCAATTGGTAGTAGTTCACTTTAATGTATGTGCATGTTGAATCAAGTCAAACTAACGTCTGGTTTAGCCACAATCTAGCCATCTGAGAATAGCAGTAGGGTACTGTGTAGTCAGACAGTAGTAGCGCTCAAGATCGGCTTCTCATTTCCATTCGTTTTTTTCTTCTCAGCCATCATTCTTACTCCATCGACTTCTAGTTGCAACAAACAGCTCGCTATCAACCAGTTACAGAACTGGTGAACATAAACAGATGCCTCAGACGAATAAAAACGGGATTCCGGACAGGTATCTGTACAGGCTCATTCTAATTTACAGCCGACTGTCCAGCGACTGTAGGCAGTTGACAGGATATGTTGCCACTCCCACAGGTGGTTGGACTACAAGGCCGTAGGCAAAAGGATTCCTGGGACGCGCTTCATTACTTTCAAGGTTCCCTTGAAACAGGTCAGAAACGTCAGGGTTTTTTTTCTTCTCACTTGACAGCTTGGAAGCTCTGAGCCACGTTCACGGCACTAACACATCCAGTGAATCAATCGTTTAATCGACCGTGTCAGAGGTTGAATGTACAAGAATATCTGCCTGTTCTTACCTGGTTACAGTCACTGAATCGCCATGTCCAGACGTCTGACGTGTTTGGTCCCAACGAGCTTATGAATGCTCTTAGTAAAGACAAGCAGGAGTTGGGCTTGATTATAGACCTCACCTATACCACACGCTACTACAGGCCAGCGGTACGCACTCACGCTCACTCTACACGCACACACATGAAAGTCTGCATCACCACCTGCCTCACTTTCTCATCAACATCTCTTGGTGTAGGATTTACCAGACACGGTGTTCTACCTGAAGATCTTCACGGCTGGTCATGAAGTTCCCAGCGACCCCACGATCCTCAGCTTCAAACAGGCCGTACGCAGGTTCCTACAAGACAACAGGGACAACGGTGAGTCCACAGTCCGTAAGTCTCTTCCGGGGAGGAAGGCACGGTCGTATTTAACAGGACGAGAGAACGACATCGGAAGGTCATAACCCTGGTGCCTCTCTCTCTCTCTCTCTCTCTCTCTCTCTCTGTCTCTCTCTCTCTCTCTCGCTCTCTCTCTCTCTCTCTCTCTGTCTCTGTCTCTGTCTCTGTCTCTGTCTCTCTCTCTCTCTCTCTCTGTCTCTCTCTCAGAGAAGCTGATTGGAGTCCACTGCACCCATGGTTTGAACCGAACGGGCTACCTTGTCTGCAGGTGAATAAAGGGCTCAGGTGGGTTTGGATGTTATCCCTGTTGCTCACACTATCTGGGTTGGATAACTTCTGCTTGACCCTCAGGTACCTGATAGATGTGGACGGCCTGGATCCCAAACAGGCTATAAAGTGTAAGTTCACGTTGTGTTAGTGTGTGTGTGTGTTTGTGTGTGTGTTTGTGTGTGTTTGTGTGTGTGTTTGTGTGTGTGTTTGTGTGTGTTTGTGTGTGTTTGTGTGTGTGTTTGTGTGTGTTTGTGTGTGTTTGTGTGTGTGTTTGTGTGTGTTTGTGTCTGTTTGTGTCTGTTTGTGTCTGTTTGTGTCTGTTTGTGTGTGTGTTTGTGTGTGTTTGTGTCTGTTTGTGTGTGTGTTTGTGTGTCTGTTTGTGTGTGTGTTTGTGTGTGTTTGTGTGTGTTTGTGTGTGTGTTTGTGTGTGTGTTTGTGTGTGTGTGTTTGTGTCTGTTTGTGTGTGTGTTTGTGTCTGTTTGTGTGTGTGTTTGTGTGTCTGTTTGTGTCTGTTTGTGTGTGTGTTTGTGTCTGTTTGTGTGTGTGTGTGAGTGTGTGTGTGTGTGTTTGTGTGTGTTTGTGTCTGTTTGTGTGTGTGTTTGTGTGTCTGTTTGTGTCTGTTTGTGTGTGTGTGTGAGTGTGTGTGTGTGTGTTTGTGTGTGTTTGTGTCTGTTTGTGTCTGTTTGTGTGTGTGTTTGTGTGTGTTTGTGTGTGTTTGTGTCTGTTTGTGTGTGTGTGTGAGTGCGCGCGCGCAAGAGAACGATTGTCAAAGAGAACAGAAAGCCATGGTTGAGTCATCCAGAGTTGTGTGTTCTCTCTGCGTCGCTTTGGGCAGTGTTTAACTCTGCCAGGGGCCACGCTATAGAGAGGGAGAACTACCTGAGGGACCTCCAGTCGGGACCTAAGCGAAGGTGAAAGGTTCTAGCTGGTTATCAGTGCCGCTATCCAAACACATGTTTCTCCAAGAACCGTTTGCTGTATTTCTAAATGAATTGTCTGTCCGTCCGTCCACCTCACCCATCCTTGTGTCTTTACAGTAATCAGGGCATGGACGAATCAGAGCAGGAGCCAATCAGAGGGCAGGCAAGCTTGGCCCCAAACCGGGAGCGAGAACATCACGGCAGCTATAACTGTCACCGCTCAGTGTGAGTTAGAGCACTCCACCCCCCCCCTCCCCCCCATCCTCCCAGTGACCCCTAACTGCAGCCAACGGTGTTTTTCTCCCTCCCACGTCTCTTCTTCTCCCCCCCCTCAGGACGAACCACCAGCAGCCTTGGCCCATGCACCGGGGCCTCCGCCCCCCTCCCCTGCTCCCTCCCCCGCAGCCCCGCCCCCGCCCCCGCCACCCTCCTCCTCTCATCCCGCCCTCCGTCCCTGGCATGTGGTCCCCCATCCCCAGGTACCAGTGGAGGCCCCAAGCCCAGTCGGAGTCTTCGTGGTGGAGACAGTCCCCGCAACAAGAGCACCCGTACGGGGGGTCACGGCACGACGAGGGCCGGGAGAGGGGCTTCCACCCCCAGGAGGAGAGGAGGAGGCCTCAGTTCCCCCCTCTGTGCGCTCCTCCCTACCCGCTGCTCCCCAGCTACTCCTCCGAGGGCTTCCGAGGCAGGGACGGCAGCGGTCACAACCCCCGCTCGGAGGAGAGGGACGAGCCCCGGAGGAAAAGTCGACATCGCCACCGACACCACGATAGAACTTGAGACGAGCGGGAGGGAGTGGGAGGAACGATGGGTAGTGGGATGAAAGGAAAGCGTGAGAGACTCACGAGACACGCACGGTCGTAGGCTGGGGCAGAGTTCTGCTCCTGTCTTCGGCTGGTTTTTGTATTTTATGCCGTTTTTTTAATGTGACTTTGGGCGAGTTGACATTTTTCTCTTAAGGGCTTGTTTGATGTTTTATGACCAGGAATTAAGGCCTCAAGAATACTAAGTAGGCTATACCAGCCACAAGGCCTTTTCATGTTTTTTGACATAAGTTTTACATGAAGTGCCTGTGTTTCATGTGGGCTCCGCTGTCATTGCCAATGTATATTTCCCATGCTTGCTAACACCTGCCATGTGATACTCATGTTTTAATTAAAGCCAATAAAGATATTGGTTGCTCATACAACATTGTTGATTTTTTTTAATGAGGTAACTTAATCTGACAGTGTTGCAGTGTGAGTCATACATTAAAGTTGTGGACAGGAAGGTATTCGTTTGTAATGATGGTCTTGACAAATGCTCAGGTACAGTTATTCGGTGACTAAGAAATGAAACGTACTAACGAAAAACAAGCACGTATAAGTAGCGTAGAAAGAGCAAATGGTTTTCACTTAAGACTATGACTCAGCGGTTGTGTACAGCATCGTGATCAGCTGGTCTGCAGCGGTACACTGGTTCAGTAGATACCTCTGAATTCGACCAGAAGGGCATGCGCGCTTCACAGTCACGAATCCTCCTCTGCAGATCTTACTGTGGTAAACATGGCGATGAAGGCGCTTCGAGGAATGGTGAACGGAGCTATGAATGAGCTCTCGTCAGCTGTCACCGGGAATAAAACGGTCGCAGCAAGAGAACACGCCTTGGCGGTTAACCGAGACTACATCTCCCAGCCGAGGTTGAGTAAGTAAACGTTCAAACTGAGGACAGTGGAGATAACGAATGGTGCGCCAAACCATGACTAGCCAATTATTGGTGCCAATAATCATTCTGATGTCTCACAACTACTGTACTGATCATGTAATATAACGTTTTGTTCGCAATCATTACGTTTTCATCACAGTTAACTATCCCAACGCTTGTTTTATATGCCAACGCAGAGTGGTTGTCAAATGAATCATCCAAACTGTTCCTTCACGATTAAGTAAATGATGCTTAAATTGTGCCGCAAATAAAACAATTCCTAGACCTCCATCCGATTCACAGAAACCATTTTGTCTTGTTCTTTTGCAAATCTTCAGCCTACAAGACAGTGTCTGGTGTGAATGGACCTCTGGTGATTCTGGACCACGTGAAGGTATAAAAACCTGGAAAGGAACATGATGCACAAAGCTGGATTTCTGTCACTCTGTTTGGTTTCTGTAACCGCCATGTTTCCATCCAGTTCCCCAAATATGCTGAGATTGTCCACCTCACCCTCCCAGATGGAACGCTGAGGAGTGGGCAGGTCCTGGAGGTTACCGGGTCCAAGGCTGTGGTGCAGGTAGCCCCTAGTTAGCATGTGTGTGTGTGTGTCTTTGGACATCAGTGATTGGACAGTATCCTCTGTACTGGTTGGTTATCAGAGTGTGTATGAAGGTGATGAGCAACTCTACTCTGCATGCAGGTGTTTGAAGGAACATCTGGTATTGATGCGAAAAAGACGAGCTGCGAGTTCACAGGAGATATCCTACGGACCCCTGTGTCAGAGGACATGCTGGGTATGTAACACACCTGCCTTCCAGTCCCAATATCCAGATCGTGTCTAGACCATGTGTGTCCTATGTATGCACTTGAAGTGAAGGGACGTATTGTCAAGTATGGTTACCCATACTCGACTCCCTAACCATTAGGCCACGACTTCCCCAAAAATATTGTTTCCGCCCGGTTTCGAACCGGGGACCTTTCGCGTGTGAGGCGAACGTGATAACCACTACACTACGGAAACTTGCGTATCATTACGGAAACCTACACTTCTGTTGGAGAGTAAATTTTGTGCTTGTATATCTTGCATGGCAAATAAAACCGATTCTGATTCTGATTCTGAAGTGGAACAGAGTCCAGGGGCCACTATGTTGTCAATATTTATCTTTGAAAATGTTTACATTTGAATACAATGAGGGTTTTTAGGATACTTAGTGCATGGGTGCCTGTGTGTGTGTCTGGGTGTTTTGGCAGGTCGTGTGTTTAACGGATCGGGCAAGCCTATCGACAAAGGCCCTCCTGTAATGGCAGAGGACTTCCTGGATATTATGGGTAAACTTCCTGGATATTATGGAAATCACTTCCTGGATATTGTGGGTACAGTTCCTGGATATTTTGGGTACACTTCCTGGATCCACTCATTAGTCGTCATGTCTTTACGCACACAAACACGTGGAATGTATGTGTAATATTTGCGTGTGTGTGTATGCCTGTATGTGCATGCGTGTGTGTCTGTGTGTGTGCACGTGTGTGTGTCTGTGTGTGTCTGTGTGTGCACCTGTGTGTCTGTATGTGTGCGTGTGTGTCTGTGTGTGTGTCTGTGTTTGTGTCTGTGTGTGTGTCTGTGTGTGTGAGTCTGTCTGTCTGTATGTGTGTGTGTGTGTGTGTGTGTGTGTGTGTGTGTGTGTGTGTGTGTGTGCAGGCCAGCCAATAAACCCGCAGTGTCGTATTTATCCTGAGGAGATGATTCAGACCGGCATTTCAGCCATCGACGGCATGAACAGCATCGCCAGGGGGCAGAAAATACCCATCTTCTCTGCTGCAGGCCTGCCTCACAACGAGGTACACACACACACACACACACACACACACACACACACACACACACACACACACACACATACACACACACACACACACACACACACATACAGACACACACACACACACACACACACACACACACACACTACAGACACACACACATACAGACACACACACACACACACACACACACACACACACACACACACACACACACACACATACAGACACACACACACACACACACACACATACAGACACACACACATACAGACACACACACACATACAGACACACACACACACACGATGTGCACAAGGGCAAGTTCCCTTTCACTCCCCAGTTTAAATTAACAGCTATTTAAGCAGGGAAGGATCTGGCCTGCTAATTTCCAGAGCAGCATTAAGACATTGAGCACAGGATTTGAAGGGCCTACTACTAATTAAGCAGACTGAATTAGATTGATTAATTAATTGTATAATTTCCATTTAATGGGTTCAGTTTGATTAAATTAGAAAATAGGTTTCCTCCCTCGGGCAGGGGTGTGGAGATGAGTCCTTTCTCATCTGCGGAGGCTAGGATGTGTAATGGACACGTGTAGAAAGGGTTCTCTTGTGTGTGTGTGTGTCTATGTGTGTCTGTGTGTGTCTGTGTGTGTCTGTGTATGTGTGTGTGTGTGTGTGTGTGTAGATAGCAGCGCAGATCTGCCGGCAGGCAGGCTTGGTGAGGAAGTCGAAGGATGTGATGGACTACAGTGAGGAGAACTTCGCCATCGTGTTTGCCGCCATGGGCGTTAACATGGAGACGGCCCGCTTCTTTAAGTCGGACTTCGAGGAGAACGGTTCCATGGACAACGTGTGTCTGTTCCTCAACCTGGCCAACGACCCCACGTATGACCTTTTGACCTTGTCCTTGTCTCATCGTCAGGTTAGGTACATGGGATGTTCGACCCCCCAGTGTTAGGACCCCAGGTGCTGCTGAACTGAGCAGCTATCTCTCTCTCTCCTCTCTCTCTCTGTCTCTGTCTCTCTCCTTATTCTCTGTCACTATCTCCATTTTCCAGGATTGAGCGTATTATAACACCGCGCCTAGCTCTGACATCAGCAGAGTATCTGGCCTATCAGTGTGAGAAGCACGTTCTGGTCATCCTCACTGACATGAGCTCCTATGCAGAAGCTCTCCGAGAAGTGCGTCGCACACATGCACACGCACGCACGCACGGACACACGCACACACGCATGCACACATGCACGCACACATCTCATCTCCAAGCTTAGTCAACTTCTCTTAATACAAAGGGATGAAAATGGATTTCATTATGAATTTTCGGTCTTTCCCTCTGTCTCTCTCCATCCCTCCTTACTCTTCCCCTCTCTCTCTCTCTCTCTCTCTCTCTCTCTCTCTGTGTCTCTGTCTCTGTCTCTCTCTCTTTCTTTCTCTCTCTCTCAGGTGTCCGCAGCCAGAGAGGAGGTACCAGGTCGTCGTGGTTTCCCTGGTTACATGTACACAGATCTGGCTACGATCTACGAGCGAGCTGGGAGAGTCGAGGGACGCAACGGCTCCATCACTCAGATCCCCATCCTCACCATGCCCAACGACGGTAAACACACACGCGCGCACACACACGCGCACACACACGCACACACACACACACAGGTGCGCACACACACACACGCACGCACGTGCATCCACTGGCTAACAACCACTCAGCCAACTAGCGTTTCCCATCCTGTCCCACGCCCGTTCCCTCATGCTTTCCTTTCTGCTTCACTACCAATCTCCCGCTTCCTCCTCTCCTCTGTGGGTCAGACATCACCCACCCCATCCCTGACCTGACGGGGTATATCACCGAGGGCCAGATCTACGTAGACAGACAGCTGCACAACCGCCAGGTAAGCAGGGTGGAGACGCGGTCTCTAGCACCGCTCGCGAGCGCTGCGGTTCTCTAACAGGTTATACCACTGCATAACAGCGAGGTTCTCTAGAGGTTCTTTAGCGGTTCTCTCAGCGGCTCCCCGTCTCTCGTATTCTCTAGATTTACCCGCCCATCAACGTGCTGCCCTCCCTCTCCCGGCTGATGAAGTCGGCCATTGGAGAAGGCATGACACGCAAGGACCACTCGGATGTCTCCAACCAGCTGGTGAGGAAACGCACCCACGCACACGTGCTCTTTTCCAGAATGACATCCTGTGGACGGTCATGACGTGTTCGTGTATGCACGTGTGCGTGTGTGTGTAGTATGCATGTTATGCCATCGGTAAGGACGTTCAGGCCATGAAGGCTGTTGTAGGCGAAGAGGCACTCACCGCGGACGATCTGCTCTACCTGGAATTCCTGCAGAAGTTCGAGAAGAACTTCATTTCCCAAGGTACACCTGGGGCCGTGCGGCCATGCCTTTTGAACGGAGTATCGACTGAGCATCACAGGACGCTCACACACGCGTGTTAATGGCACGTCATCTCCCTCTGTGTGTAGGTGCTTACGAGAACAGGAGTGTGTACGAGACCCTGGACATTGGCTGGCAGCTGATGAGAATCTTCCCCAAAGAGATGCTGAAAAGGATTCCTCAAAGCACCCTGGCAGAGTTCTACCCACGTGACTCCAAGCACTAACATGCTGAACACACACACACACGTGCTCGCTTGTCTCCTCTCCTGCTCCTCTCCATGTGTTGGTTTTGCTTCTGTCAACATGCCTGCGGTATGGCTCCTGTAAGACTCATCTAAGCTGATGCAGCATCCCCTAAACACACGCGCACGCACGCACGACAAACAGGTGTGTGGAAGAGGAAGAACCAAAAGACAACAGAGAGGAGGAGAAGGAGAAGATAGAGGAGAAGAAAAGAGAGGAGGAGACCAAAGCCTTTGCAGTCATGCCAGTGATGATGCAGTGTCTGTATTTGTGGCTGTTGCACAAGTCACATGATTGTGAGGTCCTGGGTGCGCACCATGCCACGTCTGAACTGGGTGTGTTTGAAAGATGAGAGGTCAGTTTTGCACCCCCGTGTGTTGACTGGAGAAAATGGTCGTTTTATTTCATAGCGACGTGGTGTGAATGGTTGCTGTGCTCATGGTAACTGTAATATTGTATCTGTGATGTCTGTGATCTGAGCTGACGTGATAATAGCACATTTCAAAATACAGTGAATTAAAAGTGCCACCTGCACCCGCTACTCTGCTAAACTCCAGATGCCCTGTGCCCTGTGACAGGGAGGAAATGTGTTCAAATCCCTGGATGAATAGGCTTCTCTGTGCCGTTCACACACGCACACACTTGGATGTCTTTTAGATGGGTTCATTTTGGGTTTGATCGGTGTAACGAACTGTGTCCTTGTAGGTGTTTCCTCGTTTGCCGCTGCGAGTGTAGCTGTTTACGCCCCCTACCCTTGCCACACACACACACACACACACACACACACATACACACACACACACACGCACGCACACACACAAACATACACACACAGAAACACAGCCTTGTGATTCCAGGATGGACTTTCTAACTTGCCTCCGAAGCACTCCTAGTTCACGTCTATCTGGGATGACGTAGGCTCCATATCAGCATGCATGTTGTTGTGTTTCCAGTCTGTGCCTGCAGTATCTCTATGGAATAAATCACGTTCAATCTACTTCACCGGTGGTGCCTGCATTTTCCCCACGCTGATCGATATCGAGCGCTGAGCTCGCAGACACAGTCGTCCCCACACGCGCAAACGAACGCACCCAGACACTCGCGTACCCTTCCGCAGTCTAAAGCGCGCGCGCTAATCTGGAGCGTCAACACCATCTTGATCTGCTGTTCCATCTCAACGTAAGCTCAGATGAGAAGATAGTCCTTGTTACTCTTGTCTGGTATCTCCTCCTCCAACCGTGTGGGATAAAAACACACGTGTCCCGCAGTACCACGGATCACCACAGCGTGGTGCTGTTGCATCGTGTGACCGTCATGGACGTCAGCAGAGGGTGATGCTAAACACCTGACTGGCATAGGAACAAAACTCGTTGTTTCGTGTCTCTCGCTCGAGGAAAAAAGGTCAAGACTGCCAGCAGGACAGGGACGTCAGATGTCAGCTCGGTTGGTCCACGGTGATTGGTCCACGGTGATTGGTCCACGGTGATTGGTCCACGGTGATAGTGCAGTGGGGATGTTGTAAATGTTACAGTACTGACTGCAGATGTAGATATGAATGTGACCTCCGTCTGTCTGTCTGTCCTTCTGTCCTAGAGATGACCCCAGCGATGTCACCGCCAGCCCCCCCCCTTCCCCCGACGTCACCAGCCACACACGGCGGGCGACAGGGGTGACGGGTTGAATAGACGGGCACAGCACGCGCTCATCCGCTCATCCACTCATCCGCCAGACAGAGTCTCTAGCTAAAGTAACCATGTAGTTTTGTCTTCTTGTCATCAAGCATTTCTCTTGAATGATCTTACATTGGTTCTGACATGGCCCCGCCTCTACCGGAGCGTGTGCCTCTATGCGTCTGTGTGTGTGTGTGTGTACAAGAAGAATGTAGGAGGTTAGTACAGTCCTAAAGGGGACTGAATCACTGCATTCGAATCAGCTGTGTCTCTACTGCACAGAGGACAGAACCAGGCGTGGGCTGGCATTTTAAGAGGGCAGGTTTATCATTCCTCAGAATTGTCAGGGTCCTTTCCGTAAAAGGTGGCACACTCACGCACACACAAACACACTCACTCGCACTCACTTTCTCAAATAAACACACACACACATTCCTCCCCTTCTCTGTCCTTACCTCTCTTCTCTTCTTCTCCTCCCCTTTTCCTCTCCTCCTCACCGTTTATCTCCTCCCCTCTCCTCACCTCCCCTCTCCTCCCCTCCCCTTCCTCCCCTCCCCTCTACTCTACTCTTCTCCATTTCCCTCTCCACTATTCTCATCTCCTCCCCTCTCCTCTATTATTCTCTCCTTCCCTCTCCTCTGTTCTATTCTCCTCACCCCCCTCCCTTCACCTCCCCTCCCCTCTCCTCTATTCTCCTCCCCTCCCATCTCCTCTCCTCTATTCTCCTCCCCTCCCCTCCCCTCTCCTCTATTCTCATCTCCTCTCCTCTATTCACCTCCCCTCCTCTCTCCTCTATTCTCCTCTCCTCTATTCTCCTCCCCTCGCCTCCCCTCTCCTCTCCTCTCCACCCATCTCTCATTTCCCTCCCTTTCATCTCCTCCTCACCAATGGGGATGTGAATTGATGAGTGTGATCCTGATGGGAGGTGGCAGGTGTGCGGTACACTGACTGCTCTCCCTGCTGCTTCCATACCCACACACACACACACATCTGCCACACACACACATCTGCCACTCGTATAACTTCGCAGGGGAGTTTGTGCATGTGTTTTAGTGATCTTTCTGTAGCATTGAAAACCATGCACAGCGCATGGAAGGAATAATTCATGAGCTCTGTTCAGAGCCAGGATTACACACAAATAATTGAAGTAATGACGTTGAAGACCCACGCAAGTCAACCCGTACGCAAGCACGCATCGAAACGCGCGTCCGCGCTCGCGCTGCAGTCAGCTGGGGCGCACGCGCGCAAGTCACATTGTGCACGTATCCAGGCAACCGTGTGAAGTGATTGAGGTAGAAATTATCTATGGTCGGAATACTTTGCGAGGTCCGCTTCAGCCGCAGCAGCCAACCTCACAGGACTAATCGCTTCTATCGCCGCTGCACAAACTCCCTGCCATGTCTGTTAGACTGTCTGCCGGTACGTTTCTGCGTCAACTTCCTGTTGTACCTGAATGCCCTCCAAGCCCAAACACACAGGGAAGAGGGGGAGGGGGGAGGGGAGGTGCAGGGGGGAGGGGGGAGGGTTTGAGGAGGCAGCTTGACGCTAACGTAGGAAGATTCGGCAGGCTGTAAACCAGGCCAGGTCCTTCCTCGCTGAAACCTCCACATCCAGGCAGTGGAAGGCTGGCCTACTGTAGGAGCTCCCTGTCTGGGTAACAGTCTCGATGTGTGTGGGTGTGTAGGGGGGGGCGTCAGGATGGAGGGTGGCAGGGAGTTGTGATGCGAATGGACAGCCCCCAGACTGAACGTCGTCAAAGCCAAATGAGTGAGATGCAAGCTGCTGTGATGTGCTGTCGCCTTTCCTTTTGTCCAGCCAGGGTGCTGCGGCAACGGACGCCACCGTGCTAGCGTGCTAAGCGTGCTAGCGGCTAGCTGCGCCCGGCGAGTTTTTGTGTGTGTGTGTTTGTTGTGGGATGTGTGTGCAGGCCGCGCGCGGTGGATGTGTTTGCGGGCGCGCGCGCGCGTGTGGGATGTGTGTGCGGGCGCGCGCGTGTGGGATGTGTGTGCGGGCGCGCGCGTGTCGCTGGCCTGTGCGTGAACTTGACATGGCTGAAAGCAGAGTTCACAGTTTGGTCAGAGTGGCGTCTCATTAGAAGAACACTTCCCCTCCTCACTCCCCAGGCCCCCGCCTGCCTGCAAGCCTCCCCAGGCCCCCGCCTGCCTGCAGGCCTCCCCAGTATGATGTATCCTTGCTTTGACGGCCGCCAAACCCACTTTCTGTCCTTTTGTCCGGGTGATTCGGGTGTGGTCTATTATTTATCTGCGCTTTTACAGATTTGTCTGGCTGGAAGACATGCGCAGGTTCAACGCATGTTACAGGACGCGCGCACACAAACACAGACGCGCGCGGCGCTCTGCGTTGCGGTCTTATTATCCATCCTGATTTGTTCATTATTTAAACACGCGGCAGCCCTTCTCCTCAGGGACACCGATGGCAAATGAGGGCTTGTTAGGAAAACCAACAAACTGAAATGAACAGATTGGAGAGGAGCTGTGATGTTATTCTAGGTAGCCTTGAGGTGAGCTTTCAGAAATCTGGTCTCTCTCCCTTCCTCTCTGTTTTCTTCTTCGCTCCTCTACTCGCGCGTCTCTCCTCGTCTCATCCCCCTTTTTCTTGTCATTTCCTCTCCTCCCGTTAGTGCTTCTACCCGGAACTAGAATTAGAATTTGACTTAAAATATCCTCACACACACACACACACACACCGTTTTAGCACGATCCCTGGTTAGCCCACCGCATAAAGGACCAGTGAACTGAAGTGTTTGTGTCACGCTGGGCTATCCATTGAGTTTCTGCCCAAAAGCACCATGCAGCTCGTAAAATGTAAAATGTCTCAGTGTGTCTGTGTGTGTCTGTAACTCAGCGAATGTGCCATTGCCTCGACTCATTTTTTCCATTCTGTTTGCCCTGTAAAGTCTAGTCTGGCCCTCTGCTATTTTCACTCCTTTTCTTCCGTCTCCTCTCTCCTTACTTCACTCAGTCTAGTGACTCACTCCCTAATTGGCTCGTTACTCTCCGCCCAGGCACCAATCAGCAGAGATGCTGTTAAGTGGGCTTTAGAAATTAATTACCATCGATCTATGCCCCCGCATTATGTGTGTGCGATGTGTAGATCTGTGTGTGTGCTGAGACGAGTGTGTGTGTGTGTGTGATGTGGTGCAGGGCTGACATGTAGACACCGCTCATTCTGCTGCCGCTCAATCACATTACAGCATCGTGATAGTCCTGGTGGGGGAGGAGAGCACAGGGGAGGAGAGGAGGAGAAGGGAGGAGAGAGGAGGGGAGGAGGAGGGGAGGAGGGGAGAGGAGGATGGGGAGGAGAGGAGGAGAGAGGAGGAGAGGGGAGGATGGGGGAGAAAAGGAGGAGAGGGGAGGAGAGGGGAGGAGGGGAGAGGGAAGGACAGGAGAGGAGGAGCAGAGAAGGGAATAGAATAGAGGGGAAGTAGAGGGGAAGAGAGGAGGGGAAAGGGGATGAGTGGAAAGGAAGTGTGTGTGTGTGTGAGATGTTCAGAGCCTCCTGTTAGCCTCAAACCCTGGATCTGTTGGTTTGGAGCCGTAGGACTTTGGGCAACCCTAAGCTGTGCATGTTAGGGGAGAGCTGTCCCAGACACTCAGACACCCAGCGCTGTGCTCGGAAAGCCTGTTAGTGAGCTGCTCTTGTGGCTCCTGTGTTGTGTTTCCCTCCCTGAAGCTTTGGTTTGTTTACAACTTGCACTTTCCAGGTGGCCAAACGGCGAATGAAGCACGGAAACGCCAAACGCTTTTGTGTCGCAATATCCATTGGTCTTTCTTGAAGGCTCAAAGACAGCTGTTTGGTATGTCTGCCGTGTGGGGTGAATGTGTCCATGTGTGTGCATGCCATGTTAAATAACAGACAGGCAGAGAGAGAGAGAGAGAGACAGAGAGAGAGAGAGAGAGAGAGAGTGAGAGAGAGAGAGAGAGACACACAGAGACAGAGAGAGAGAGAGAGTGAGAGAGAGAGACAGAGACAGAGAGAGAGAGAGAGAGAGTGAGAGAGAACAAATTCAGAGAGGAAAGGGGCTATTTATTTCGGATTTCCTTTTTTTTTGCGGCTCACATTGACATTTTAATTGAATCAAGAAGGAGAGAGAGAGACAGACATGTTTTGTATGTGTGCGTACGCGTCTGGGTGTACGATGAAGTGTCTGTGTGTGTCTCTGTGTGTGTGTGTGTGTGTGTGTGTGTGTGTCTTCAGAGCCAGGAGTGTGATTGATGCTGGCAGGAGTTGTTACCCTGACACACTGGTGTGTGACATCTCATTCCCATCAGGGTCAGTCAGACACGGCTTCCTTTGCACTGCTCAAGGTCCTTGGATCACAGACAGACAGATGGGCCAACAGACAGACAGACGGATAAACAAATACACAGACAGACAGACAGACAGACAGACAGACAGACAGACAGACAGACAGATAAACAAACACACAGACAGACAGGCCGGCCGGCAGGCAGGCAGGCAGGCAGGCAGGCAGGCAGGCAGGCAGGCAGGCAGGCAGGCAGGCAGGCAGGCACGGAAGCAGGTGGGCAGACAGACAAGTGCCTGACAGACAGAGACAGAGAGAGAAAGACACAGACAGAGAGAGACATAGAGAAAGAGAGAGAGACAAAGAAAGAGTGACAGAGAGAGAGAGAGACAGAGCGAGTGACAGAGAGAGATAGAGAGAGTGACAGAGAGTGACAGAGAGAGACAGAGAGAAAGAGACAGAGACAGAGAGAGACAGAGAGGAATTGCTACGCATCATTTTCTCTCTTCAGCCTTCCATTTAGAGGCTGCTGGTTTTCAGATGAGTCAATACATCTGGACAGACGACACAATGGGACTGAGAAGCTGTGTGAAGAGACGCGTGAGGAAAAGATGCTGGAGGAGATGAGAGGAGAGAAGAGGAGAGAGGGAAGATGCTGGAGGAGAGGAGAGGAGAGAGGGAAGATGCTGGAGAAGAGGAGAGAGGGAAGATGCTGGAGAAGAGGAGAGGAGAGGAGAGAGGGAAGATGCTGGAGAAGAGGAGAGGAGATGAGAGGAGAGAGGGAAGATGCTGGAGAAGAGGAGAGGAGAAGGGAAGATGACTTGGAGAAGGAGAGAGAGCGGATGATGCGGAAAGGAGAGAGGGAGAGAGAAGGAAGAATTCGAGAGAGAGAGAGATGAAGGAAAGAGAATGGCTGGAGAGAGGAGAGGAGATAAGAGGAAGAGGAGGAAGATCTGATGAAGGAGAGATGAAGGAGAGGCGAAATCCTATATAACAGGGAGCATGGAAGATGTGGAGAAGAGAGAGAGAAGATGCTGGAGAAGAGGAGAGAGAGATGCTGTGAGGACAGGAGAGGAAGATGCATGAGAGAAAGGAAGAGGAGAGGAGAGAGAAAGATGCTGATAGAGGAAGAGAGGAAGAGAGGGAAACTGTAAAGAGAGACGGAGCAGAGGAGAGAGAGAGACTGAGCAGAGGAGAGAGAGAGAGAACTGTAGAAAGAGAGAGGAGAGAGAGAGGGAAGATCTGGAGAAGAGGAAGAGGAAACTTGTGGAGAGAGGGAGAGGAGAGAGGGAGATTCGGAGAAAGGAGAGGAGAGGAGAGGGAAGATGCTGGAGAAGGAGAGAAGAAGATCTGGAGGAGAGGAGGGGGAGGAGAGAGAGATCTGGAGCAGAGTAGAGAGAGAGGAAATGTCTGAGAGAGGAAGAGGAGAGAGAGAGAGGAAGGAGAAAGGGAGGCCAGGAGAGTCAGGAGAGCCAAGAGTAGAATGTGGGTCCCTTCCCTTGAAGTCTCCCTGGAGAGAAGAGAGACGAATTTCATGTGACAGGAAACGATAATCATGTTAATACTGCAGGTTGGCGAGCGCGTGTCATCTCGGCTGTACACACACACGTTTATTGCTTCGGAACCTGTTTGCTCTGTTTCTTTCTCTCTCTCACACACACACACACGCACACACACACACAACCACGTCACACACACACACGCACACATCAACTACACGCACACAACACAGCACACGCAACACCCACACACGGCACACACACACGCACACACACAGACATCACCACCACCACACATAGCAACCACACAGACACACACACACACACAGACACACACAAACACAACACAGACACACCACGCACACAACACACACCACTCGCACACGCACACACACGCACACACACGCCACACACATACAATCTAGGATGATAATCGTCAATCACCTGCTATGGGATCTTTCTCTCCCCCATCTTCTCCCTCTCCTCCCTTCCCCTCCCCCTCCCCTCCCTCCCTTCCCTCCCCTTTCCCTCTCTCTTCCCTCTCTCTGCTCTCTTCCCCTTCCTTCTCTCCTCTCTCTTCTCTCTCCGCCTCTCCCCTCTCCTTCTCTCCTCGTGTCTTTCCATTCCCGATGCCCCCTCTATCTCTGCCTCCCTTCATCTATCTCTCCTGCTCCCGCTCTCTCTCTTACCTCCCTCTCTCTTCTCTCCTCTACCTCCCTCTCTCTTTCTCTCTCTGCTCCCTTCATCCCTTCTCTCTCGCCTCCCTCCCCCCTTTCTCTCCCTCTCTCTGCCTCGCCCCTCTCCTCCTGCCTCCCTCTCTCTCTGCCTCCCCCTCTACCTCCCTCCACCCCCCTACCTCCCTCCCTCCCTCCATCTCGCTCTCTGCCTCCCCTCTCTCTTAATTCCCATTCAATTAAATTCATGCTCCTCTGGCATGAACAGAAGAAAATGCCCTATTGCAACAACTGTTTAGAACTTAAATACATTACATTTTGTCATCCGTGTGAACGCTCTAAACACGCTAAACATGCACATCCCAAAATGACAAACAACTTCTCTCCTCTCCATCCCTTTCTCTCCTCTCTCCCCTCTCTCTCTCTCC
>BROE01000015.1:1879885-1900064 GCA_036571765.1 Plecoglossus altivelis
GGGGGGTGGGGGGTGGGGTGGGGGGTGGGGAGAGGGTACTTTAGGCCTTAGGGCTGTAGGGCTGATCCTGCCTGTGACTGATTAACTGATGGTGTCCTTGGAGAGAGAGAGAGAGCGAGAGAGAGAGAGAGAGAGAGGGAGGGGGAGAGAGAGAGAGGGAGGGGGAGAGAGAGATAGCGGGAGAGACGGAGAGAGAGAAAGAGGGAGAGAGCAGGAGAAAGAGAAAGAGAGAGAGAGAGAAAGAGAGAGAGAGAGGGAGCGAGAGAGAGAGAGAGAGGGAGAGCAAGAGCAAGAGAAAGCAAGAGAGAGAGAGAGAGAGTGGGAGAGAAAGTGTGGCGAGGGAGAGAGACATTAGTGGAAGTGACAGCTGTACAGACGATGTGAGGGTGGGAGAGAGAGAGAGACACCCAAACAGAGCTGACAGCCCCCCATCAGTCTCAGTGCTTGATAGAGAGCATGCTGGGAGCCATGCTGACACTCTCAACACCGCAAGTCTGTCAACACACACACGCACACACACACGGGCCTACACACATACTCCCTCTCTCTCACACACACATACACACACATGGGCCTACACACATACTCCCTCTCTCTCACACACACATACACACACATGGGCCTACGCACACTTTCTCTCTCTCTCTCTCTCTCTCTCTCTCTCTCTCTCTCTCTCACACACACACACACACACACACACACACATCGGCAGACACGTACACATTAGGCAGTCAGCTAATTAAGTTTCATTTATCCCAGTGATTATGAGTCAACAGGTGCATTAAAGCACGACATGAACAATACATCTGTTTAAATGTAGCTACAAGACCATCTCATTAAAGTCTCTTCAAACTGCCTGTGTCTCAATGACACTTAGCAACATGATGACACAAACAAGCATTCTGTGTCTGTGTGGGAATCCCAAACAGTTTTGGAGTGTGTGCGCTTGTGTGTGTGTGTGTGTGTGTGTCCATCCCACAGACAGCCCTTTCCTCCCGGAAGCCTTCGAACTCGTCTCTGATTGGCCGGAGCTTATGCCAGCCTGTCGCCGCGGCCACCGCCCTTGCGAGGGGCGGAGACGGCGGCCTCGCTGGGGCCGGCCTCGCTTTTTGGGGGGGGGGGGGATTCATTTTTGGACGACCTCTTTGTCTCCTCTGCAGGCCCCCCCTCCTTCCCTCCCTCCTCCCCTCCTCCCATCTGATTGGACGGCTCTATTTCTGGTATCGACCCTTCAAGGACGCACCAGAGGGAGGGGAAAGGGGGCGGGGCCGAGGTCTTCAACGAGTCTGTCGGCGGCGTGATGTGCCCTCGCTCTGGGATCCAGAGACTAGATTCTACCTCCAAAACAGCCCCCTTAACCTACATACAGTAGCTCATTACCCAGAAAGGGAAGGAAAAAAAAAGTTTTGGGGGGGGAAGAAAATTCCTGGATGTGTCCCTATTGTCCTAAACATGATTTAATTGGTCGTTGATGCATGGCGCCAAGGCAGATGTTGTTGAATGAGCAGAACCAATCCCAGTCTAGACGGTTCAGGAGACGCATTTATAACGTGACGATAATCGGCGAAAACTAAGACGAGTCATAGCTGGAAACGAACTCCATTTCTGGAGACGGATGACAAGAACGGCGCCATTTAGTCAAATTGCCAACTTCTCTTTCCCCCTTTTTTAGGATGGCGCAAAGCGTTTCAGGAAAACCGAAGCAATCTTCATTATACTTAACTGCAAACACCTTGGTCTCTGCCTTTTCCAGTCTGGAGAAAACAGGTGGGGTGTTAACCTGTCTTCTAAGGTTGCTTCTAATAACAGGTGCTGCCTACTCTATCTAATTAAACAGCGTTCAGCACCCACATGATCCGGTTCAGGAAGCAGTCTGCACCCTCCTGCTGGTGTCACCGAAGTGTCACTACATGGTCGACGCTGTTTCCGAAAGAACGCGTGAATCGGGCGGGAAAACGCACCAATTAAGCGATCTCTGCTTTTCGCCGTTCTGTTTCAGAATGGCAACGAGCCCGAGAGAGAGAGTGGTGGAGAGAAGAAGAGGGGGTGTTTGTATTCGTCAGGTGTGTGCGAGTGTTCTTTCGTTGACATGTATTTCACATGTAATTGTGTGTGTGTCGCACATAGGCGCTGGTTAGATCACACCTCCTCTCGTGCCCTCGGAAACTATTACACGCTTACACGCTCGCACCGACGCACAGACACACGGACAAGGAAAGCCCAATGCTAATCATTCCTCTCTTTCTACCCATTCTTCTCCTCTCTTCTTCCTCCTTCTTTCTCTTCATCCGTGCTTCCTCTTCCACGCTGCCCACTCACCTCTTCAGCTTGAGGGGGACCCAGGCGGAGAGAGGGAGGGAGGGGAGGGTGGGAGAGGGTGAGAGAGGGGAGGGAGAGAGAGGCCCTGAGCGAGAGAGAAAGGTGAAGAGAGAATGAGGGAGCGTGGGGAGACGGGTGGGGTGAGAGAGAGAGAGAAATCAAGAAAAGGGAGAGAAAGGAATGAAAAATTAGAGTGAGAGACAGAGAGAGTGGGAGGGAGGGAAGGTTTCTGTGCTTGTCCCTCTCAAGTCAGTCTGTTCACCCCTCCCAGACTATTGGACAATTATCTGTTGGATAATGTGTCTCACTGTAGACCTCGGAAAGACTTTTTTCCTATAGCACAGCCTTCCATATCTGTACATGTGTGTGTGCGTGTCCATGTGTGTGTGTGTCCATGAGCATGTCCATGTGTGTGTGTGTGTCCATGAGCATGTCCATGTGTGTATGTGTGTCCATGTGTGTGTGTGTCCATGAGCATGTCCATGTGTGTGCGTGTGTCTGTACATAGTCTATCCCTCTTCAGTCTGGTCACCACGTCAGGCTAGTGTCATTATCTGACGGATTATATTTCCCACAATAGGTCTCAAAAAGAGTCCCACACACACAGGTACACACACAGGTACACACACAGGTACGCACACAGGTACACACAGGTACAAAGTTACACATACGTACCGCTACACATATATAGGTACACACAGCTACACATACATAGGTGCACACAGCTACATCTATGCAGGTACACACACAGCTACACATGTATAGGTACACACACAGCTACACATATACAGGTACACACACAGCTACACATATACAGGTACACACACAGCTACACATGTATAGGTACACACAGCTACACATATATAGGTACATACAAGGAAACTCCAATATATATGATTTCTTTTTTCTACCACCTCTTTTCTTCATCACTCTTCTCTTTGCCTCCCCCACCCACTCACCTTGTCAACTTGAAAGAAAGAAAGAGAGAGGGAGTGTGGATCGGAGGGAGGGCAGGCGGGCGGGAGGGAGGGAGGGAACAGGTTTCAATGCATGTAGCTCTTCTGAGTCAGTCTGTTCACCATTGTCAGACTATTGACCTTTTTGTGTGTGTACTTGTGTGTCAATGCATGTGTGCTCATGCGTGCACGTGTGCGTGTCTGTGCGTGTCCCCCTATATAGCATGTCAGAGCCTGTGTCCACGCGTCTGTCCAGGCATGTGTGTGTGCGTGCATGTGTGCGTGTCTGTGCGTGTCCCCCTATACAGCATGTCAGAGCCTGTGTCCACACGTCTGTCCAGGCATGTGTGTGTGCGTGCACGTGTGCGTGCATGTGCGTGTCCCCCTATATAGCATGTCAGAGCCTGTGTCCACGCGTCTGTCCAGGCATGTGTGTGTGCGTGCGTGTGCGACTGACCAGAGAACCACTCTTGTCGCTGATTGATCGGTCAGACAATTGGCTCACCAGAGCCGCTGAAGGCAAACGCATTTATCGTTGAACTCCCCCTCCCCTCCCTCTCCTCCCTCTCGCGCTCTCTTTCTTCTCGACCCTCCGCTCTCCCCCTGTTTTCAGTCTCTCTAGCTAACTTCTATCCATCCAGCTATCGTCTACAGTCCCCTCCCCTCTCTCTTCAGTACTTACCACTGACAGCTAGACTGCTCTCTGAGACTACAGGTCCCCTGTCTTACAATACAGTGCATTTACCCTCAGGAGTCCCCATAATGACTTAATAACTTCAATGGCTTAAAATGGCTTATAATAGGCACTTAGACCATTCTCCTGTGGTCATTTTGAATGTGAGTTGAGACCTGCCACTCCGTAAGAGACAGTGTGTGTGCGCGTGTGACTGCAGACGTGTAGACATGACAAGAAACCTGCGACTCAAAGAACAGTGGTGTGTGTGTGTGTGTGTGTGTGTGACGGCTGCGCGCATGTGTGTTGTGTGTGTACGTTCAGTGACGGAGGCTAGTAAGGAGCAAGGTGAAGTGGTCTTGGTGGTTTGAGTTGGAACACAATGTTTCATGGTGAGAGATGTGAATATCCCCTTCGCTCTTTCTCTCTGACCCCTCCTCTCTCTCTCTCTCTCTCTCTCTCTCCCTCTCTCTCCCCTCCTCTCTCTTTCTCTCTCTCTCCCCTCCTCTCTCTCTCTCTCTCCCTCTCTCTTCCCCCTACTCTCTCTCTCTGTCTCTCTCTCTCCTCTCCACCTTCTCTTCCTCTCTCTCTCTCTCTCTCTCTCTCTCTGACTCTCTCTCTCTCCCCTCCTCTCTCTCCCCTCCTCTCTCTCTCTCTCTCTCTCTCTCTCTCTCTCTCCGCATGTCATTCTCTTCTCTTTGTTAATCTACTCTTTCCTCCGCTGCCTCAACCCTCCATGGCTTGGCCCTACCTGGCCTGTAATTGATTTGATCTACTAGTGGAATGCCGACTGGTGGTGCGTGTGTGTATGCTTAGTGTATGTATGTGTGTGTGTGTGTGTGTATGTGTATTGCATCTGCCAAGGGGATATTGGCACAGTCATCTCCACCATATGTGGTGTATTAAATCAAAGGCCAGAATATGTTTCTCTCTCTCTCTGTCTCTCTCACCCCCCCTCTCTCCTGTCTCTCTCTCTCTCCACTCCCCCCCCCCTCTCTCATCCCTGTTGTCATTCCAAGCTTATCTCTTTCTGTCTCAGACATGTAAGTGCATGACTGTGTGTGCGTGTGTGTGTGTACGTGTGTGTGTGTGTGTGTGTACGTGTGTGTGTGTGTGTAAATATTCTGTCACCGCTTCCTGAGCTCAAACCAAAATAAGCTCATTACCTTCCCAGGTGCCAAGGCAGGAATACAGAAATTAATTAGCTCGGCCATTTGCATTGCATCGCCTCTGTGTGTGTGTGCACCTGTACCAGCATGGGAGGGGTGTGTGTGCGTGTGTGTCCACTTGCGTGTGGCACTGCTTCCTTCAGGCTTGGTAACGCACGCATACCTGCTCTTTTGTCTAGCCCCAACCCCCCTCCAGCCAGCCCCCCGCCACCCCCTCCCCCCCACCCCCCACCCCCATAGTTGAATTAGAACACTCCCTACACTCAGCTAAAGGTTTGAGTTCCGCTGCAATTTATGTTCAAAGGAGCTGAAGTCTGAGAACTGGAGTGACAATTACTGCAACAAAGGCATGACCGACTGGGAGAGGAGCTTTAATTGAGTTCAAATTGAGTTTTTGAATAGATCATTCTGTTAATTTCAAAGTAAATATAGTTCTCTTCCATGGGCGTGTGCTGCGGCTCAGGAGAGGAGTCAGATAGAAGATCTGTCTTCCTGCCACGCTTCCCTGCGCCTGCTGCTCTCTCTCTCTCTCTCTCTCTCTCTCTCTCTGTCTCTCCCTCTATGTTTCTCTATATCTCTCCATCTCTCTCTCCCTTCTCTCTGTTTGAATGTTGCTCCTCCTGCCGTTGTGGTAGCAACAGACACTACCTCTTGGTTTCTGTTTCAATAATAGCTCTCTGCCCCTTTTTCCTCCTTCCTCTTTATCTCTCTGTCCTTCTCTTTCTCCCCATCTCTTTCCTGCTTTCTTTCTCTCTCTCCTCCTCTCTCCCTCTCTTTCTCTCTCTCTCTCTTTCTCTCTCT
This sequence comes from Plecoglossus altivelis, assembly GCA_036571765.1. Classification (NCBI taxonomy): domain Eukaryota; kingdom Metazoa; phylum Chordata; class Actinopteri; order Osmeriformes; family Plecoglossidae; genus Plecoglossus; species Plecoglossus altivelis. Next base: position 1,885,804 of record BROE01000015.1, read on the forward strand.
CTCCCTCCCTCTCTCCGTCTCCCTCCTTCTCTCTCTCTCCCTCCCTCTCTCTGTCTCTCTCTCCCTCCCTCTCTCCCTGTTTCTCTGTGTCTCTCTCTATCTCTCCCTCTCTTTCTCTCTCTCTCTCTCGCTCTGTCTTTCTCCCTCTGTCTCATCTTGGCTGCCTCTCCTCCTCAAGGGACCATCTTTGTCAATAAGAACATGTTCTTAATTGGCCTGCTTTGTTAATTAATGTCAAAACACACACTCCCCCCCACAGAAAAGCCTGTGTCTATTGTCTTGCATATTGTGCATTTGTCGAATAAGAATGCTTGACAACACCATATTGGATCCTGTTTGTCCGTGTGCATGTTTGTGTCTGTGTTTGCTAGTGTGTGTCGGTGCGTGTGTGTTATTGCTTAACACGCCATGAAGTGTGTTAGTCTTAAAAGATGTACGGCAAACAAAAAGCCACTACCTACTCTGTCACTGTCTTCTCTCTCCCTCTCTTTCTCTCCCTTCCTCTCCATCTATCTCTCCGTCATCCTCCTCTCCCCCCCCTCTCTAGTTTCCCCTCTCTGTCCCTCTCCCCTTTCATATTTGTGTGTATCTCTCCATGGCAGTCTCTCTTTCACTCTGGCTCCCTCTCTCACTCTCTCTCCCTCCCTTCCTGCTATGATTGAGTAACTGGCAACAGGGCTGGTGGACCCAAATGCCCGACTCAAAACACACTGGGTAGTATTGACATGTTTACTGAGAAGCACTAGGGGAAGGGAGATGTGTGGGGGTTCAGACAGGTGTTGGCAGGCAGGCTGACGAGCAGGCGAGAGGGGCGTGGCGAGGGTCTGGAGCAGGCAGAGACAGGGGCGTGGAGAGGGTCTGGAACAGGCAGAGACAGGGGCGTGGAGAGGGTCTGGAACAGGCAGAGACAGGGGCGTGGAGAGGGTCTGGAACAGGCAGAGACAGGGGCGTGGGGTTTTCCTGCTCTGTATAGGCAAACAGGAATATAGAGAACGCTTCATGTTTCACACAGAATAAGGCTACTGTTCTCCATTCCTCTGACAGAGGAAGTGTCCTAACGTTTGACTGGTAGTGCATCACAGTTATGACATAAGTGAAGTGGGATTTGGGTTTAATAAAAGGTGAAGTTGTTGTGTGTCAGACGTAGTATTGATGGTTTTGATCAGGATGGTTTCTGGTTGGAAACCAAAGACACCGCTGAGATTGTGAGAGAATCTCCTTCTGTGATTGGTTAAAAGTCCTTGGTTACGAACACGACAATGTTACAACACACGTTCCTTAGCAACGCCAAGACTCGCTAATGAATGAAATCTGTTGCCCTTTCGAGGTGAACAAGATATTACATTCTAAGAAGATAAATGTACACCACACAGACACCACACAACACAACCAGACACACACACAATCACACAGACACACACACCCAGAGCACACACTCGCAGACACACACTCACACGCACACACACACATACACAGACACACACTCACAGAAAAAACCAACACACACACAGACACACCACACCAGACACACACACACAGAACACACACAGGCACACACTCTCTCTCTCTCTTTTTATCTCTTTCTCTCTCTCACCACACACACACCACAGACTACGACACTCACAGGAACAGGCAGCACACACAGGCACACACTACAGACACACACTCACGAGCGCACACACACACACCCACACACTACACACACACACAGACTCATCCAGACCCACAACCTCAGACACACACTTCACACACACAGTCCTCATATTGGCAATATCAACACGTTTGGTGACATTTACAGTAGGTGGGTTGGTCCTCTAGCGTAGAGCTAGAATAATGAGGCTATAGGCTAGGCTAACATGGAACTCAAACATCTCATTTCATCTTATGAGAAAGACAATCCTATATTTAGCACCGGTTTTATCTGTTACGAGACAGTGCCAATCTCTGGAGCTAAAATGACTCACAAACACAGGATGGAACATGAATCCATACACACACACACACAACCAAACAAACAAGTACACACACACACACACAACCAAACAAACAAGTACACATACACACACACACACAACCAAACAAAGAAGCACACACACACACACACTCACTGCCATAAACACACAAACAAGCACACACACACACACAACCAAACAAACAAGCACACAGACACACACACACACACACTGCCATAGACGCACAAACAAACACATACACACACACACACAACCAAAGACATGCAAACAAGCACACACATACACACTGCCATAAACACACAAACAAGCACACACATTCTTAAACAGAACAGATGAAACATGAACGTGTACACAGAAAACATGGACACACACAGACAAACACACACACACACACACATATAGGATAGAATATCAAGACACACACAACCCTCCCCCCCCACATCACCACACACTTATACACACGAAGGCAGGACTGATAGGACAAAGTACACACATACAAGCACACACAGAATAAATCACTGAAAGTCTGGTAATGATGAAATGCGTTGGTAGGGCAGAGCAAAGAAATGTATAATGCATTAAGAAAAGTCAAGAACAGTCTTCCTCCTAAATCATCAATAATTCACATGATTGGATTATTCAGGGACTTGGTAGAATTCACTATTCCTGCAGTAACAATACACACCTTTTCATCTGCACACGTGTGAGAGAGAGAACCTTCCTCTCGTATCGATCATAAAGAACCAAAGTCATGATTACAGCTGGAGTGTTTGCTTGACAACCCTTTTGTCGATCTCTGCTTGTTGTGAAAAGGTTCCCTCTCCTTCCTGCGTGGTCTCCCACACAGCCAAGGCGAGGGACGAAGACGAGGTTTGAAGGACAGAAAGACATACATCCTAAACACTGAGCCTGTCCACAAAATGTAAATGCATTTTAGGCTTACAAGTAATGGAAAGTGATGGAAAGTTTGAACTCAAGGTTTGAAATAGTTACATATAAGTGCTCCTGTTTCTGTTTAGTTCATGGCACATAAATAAATACCTTGTTAATTAAGGTAAAAGTGTTCAATGATACAGTGATATTTGATTTAGTTGAATAATATAAATAACTAGGTAACTTAAGTGCTTGTGGTTTAGTGAAACAGCCATAACTCATAGGTAGGAAGGGGGAAATTCTAAATAACCTTTGAAGTTTCTAACTTGCTTTTAAATTTGATCAAAAGCAATTTTTTTGTTGTTGTTTTGTTGTTTTTGTTCCTGGAGAACCGTGTGTTTATTCCACAACCTGGTTCAACCCGTTTAACTCATTCATCTTAAGATAATGTGTGATAGGTTAATTGGTATATTGAGAAATTGCCCCTAGAGAGTGGATGTGTGAGTGAATGGTTGTCTGTGTCTCTGTGCTCCCCCTCCTCCCCTCCTCCCCTCTCCCCTACCTGTTCTCTGTGTCCTCATCGCGGCCTGAAGATTCCCCCTCTCTAATCACTCTCACCTTCTTGACCTACCTGCCACACTCTACTTCCTGTCATTTCCCTCCCTCCCTCCCTCCCTCCCTCCCTCCCTCTTCTCCCCTTTGTCTTAATCCGGCCTCCATCCTCACACGTCATCCTCTCGTCTCATCCCCTGTCCTCAGATAGAGACATCTGCACTGTGTGCGCGCATGTGTGTGTGTGTTGGGGAGGGGGGAGTTAGAGATGAAAAGATGGGCTTTGGGTAACCTATTGTAGTCTACTCAGCTCTCCAAATCAGAGATTAAGGCTGTTTTAATTCAAGGTCAGGTTCAGTGTGTGTGTGTCTGCATGTTAGCTTTGTGGGGTATTCTGGGCTCAGCCAACGATACAGAACCACTGTTTCACATTACTGTTCTGTTCTGATTGTCATCGCATCTGTTTTGCAAGTGTGTGTGTTATGTGTGCGTGTGTGTGTGGTGTGTGTGTGTGTGTGTGTGTGTGTGTGAAGACGTGTTTCGTGAGACCATTCCCCTCTCTCTAGATAGACGTGATCTGGCAGACAGCCGCATGATGTTATATATACCTTCATCCTTTTCAAACAAGCACTAAGCTCTACAACTAAATCACAGCGATGAAGCAGTCTATTCTCTCCCCCTCTCTCTCTCTCTGGCTCTCTCTCCCCCTCTCTCTCTGGCTCTCTCTCCCTCTCTCTCTCTCTGGCTCTCTCTCCCTCTCTCTCTCTCTGGCTCTCTCTCCCTCCCTTTCTCTCTCTCTCTCTCTCTCTCTCTCTCTCTGTGTCTCTCTCTGTCTCTCTACCTCTCTTTGTCTCTCTCTCTCTCTCTGTGTCTCTCTCTGTCTCTCTACCTCTCTTTGTCTCTCTCTCTGTCTCTCTCTACCTTTCTCTCTCTCTCTCTCTCTCTCTCTCTCCGTCTCTCTCCGTCTCTCTCTCTCTCTCTCACTCTTGTTCAGAGCTCTTAAACAAAGGAGCTGACACTGTCTTTCCCTGCCATGTGGAGGTGAACTAGCCAGGAAAGGGTTGCGGATTGGACAGATGTGGGTGTTCTAGCCTCAAGACGTCTGTCTAGCCTTCCTGTAGGAGCAGTTCTTACTCAAGAGCAAGGCATACACACACACATATACACACACACACACATACACACACACACACACACACACACACGTACGTACGTACGTACGTACATACATACATACATACATACATACATACATACATACATACATACATACATACATACATACATACATACATACACACACATGCAGTCACACACATGCAGACACACACACTCACTGTCCTATTAGAAACTTTTTTTGGCATTCTTTGTAAGAAGCTTCAGATGGACGAGGGAGAGATAAACCACATCCAGTAAAACTACCACAATTTTACCAGGCACCTGAGAGAGAGAGGGATGGGGAGGAGAGAGAGAGGGATGGAGAGAGAGATGGGGAGGGGAGAGGGAGAGAGAGGAAGGGAGAGAGGGAGAGGGTGGGAGAGCGAGAAGAGGGCAAGGGAGGGTTGGAGAGGGGGAGAGAGAGGGAGGGAGAGAGAGAGAGGGAGGGAGAGAGAGGGAGGGATGTGGAGGGGGAAAGAGAGAAATGGAGAGAGAGGGAGAGAGAGCACAGTGTGTGACTATGGAAAGAAAAGAAAAAGACAAAAGGGAAAGGGGTAGGACTGAAGGGAGGGAGGGAGGGAGGGAGGGAAAGAGAAATAGAAAGAATAAGAGAAAGAGAAGGAGAAAGAGAAAGAGAAAGAGAAGGAGAATCTAGATGAAACAAGAGGTAGAAGTACAGATTGCAGAGCAGATGCTCTCTGTGTTGCTTTGTTCAATGAGTTTGGGGAGAAGGGAATTGTTGAGGTAATGTGTTTTAATACGATAGGATTCACACAGGGGTTCTGTGTGCATACCTTCACATATGTGTGTGTGTGTGTGTGTGAGTCGCGATAAAGTAATGAGATGTCGTCGTGACCTTTGTGTGTCGCGTGTTCAGTTAGAACTCGATCCGTTTCATGGGAGACAAGACTGGGACGATGTCTGCGTGGGATTGCATGGTAGAGATTTGGCCGTCGAAGTCAATCCATCCTGCCCTTCATTAGGATCAAACGCACGTTGCGTTTGCATGTGTATTTATCCATATTTGTGCCTGTCTGTTTCTCTGCGAGCGTGTGCGTGCGTGTGTTCTTCGCGTGTTTCCGTGTGTACGCACGCGTGAAGGTGTGCATGCGTGTGTTTATGGCGTGGGGCCACTTCGTTTTATTGACAGCAGCTCAATAAATGAATGATTGACTAATGAGCCGAACTCATTAGCTACATTCTGTTCCTGCTCATCAGGGAACGGCTGCTCTCCGACTGGCTTCCACGCTCATCTCCAAGTCTGATTCGAACGCCCGAATGGGAAAACAGGCATGGAAACAGCCAGCGCAGCACTCGGTGTCTGCCTTCGACTCCCTGAGATTTGTCACTTCAAGAGAGTGTCGGAAGAGCAGGCGAAACTAAACCGGAGAAAACCTTGTCCTGGAACCTCTTTGAAACTATGTGTGTGTGTGGAATCATTCCTTTACCGCGCTGTGCGCAGGGCGGAGTTGAGGGGCGACGGGGGGCAGGGACGGGAGGGGGGAGGCGGGGGGGGGGGGTACGTGCGCACACGAGTGTGTGTTGGTTTTGGGAGCGGGCGGAACCGTTTTGTGTTGTTCTCCTTTTTTGTGTGTGTGTGAGACACGGTTGGCTGCAAGGGATTGTGGGGGATTGAGGCGGCATGCTGTGTTTGGTGTTTGTCAGCGTGATGTTACTCAGTTGACACCAGACTCTCATTTCACTCTCAGTGTGACTGTGCGCGCGTCTGCGCGCGCGCGTGCGAGCGTGTGCGAGCGCATGGCCGCGTCCGCATTTGTGCGAGCGCGTGCGCGCGGAGGTGTGTGTTTATCTGCGGACTACCTGATAAGCAGGAACTGAATGGGACTGGAACTTGAACAGAATTGATTAGAATGATATCAATTTCTATAGTGGCCAGGGAGCCTGTCTCAGTGGTCCGGAATGCAATGATGATGACTCAGAGCGAAGCACACGTCGCTGTGACCTCCTGGACTGAACCTTTGTTCTGTGATCGACAGCTCTGTGCGCCAAGCTGGGCCGGAGCACAATGGAGGATAAGATATTCTAATTACTTTGCCACCCTCAAGGACAGACTTACGCTCACACCCGTAAATGAAAACACACGCTAATACACACTCGCAGGCCTGCACAGCAGAGCCCAGCACAGGCCCACTCGCCTAAAGACGTAAAGGCAGACTGTGTGTGTGTACGTGTGAGTGTGTGTGTGTGTGGGTGTGTGTGTGTGGGTGTGTGTGTGTGGGTGTGTGTCTCCTGGGGTGTTTTCTCACATGCTGAAGATTATTTCCTGTCAATGGCCGAAGCGTTATTAGCAAGCCACCCTCTATCTGCATCAGGCCCTGCTGATGAATGGAGGAGGAGAGAGGAGTGGAGGGGGAGAGAGGAGTGGAGGGGAGAGAGGAGTGGAGGGGAGGAGAGGATGAGGGAGAGGAGGGCGAGGGAGAGAGGAGTGGAGGGAGGGAGAGAGCGAGTGGAGGGAGAGAGGAGTGGAGGGGAGATGAGAGTGGAGGGAGAAGAGTGAGAGGGAGAGAGACGTGAGGGGAGAGAGGAGTGGAGGGGAGAGAATGGAGGAAAAGGAGTGAGGCGAGAGAGAGTGGAGGGGAGAGAGGAGTGAGGGGGAGAGAGGAGTGTGAGGGAGAAGGAGTGAAGGGGAGAGGAGTGGAGGGGAGAAGAGGAGAGCGAGAAGAGTGGGAGGGAGAGAGGAGTGAGGAAGAGGAGTGAGGGAGGAGGGGAGAAAGAACGGTAGCGTCAAACGAATTGGAAGAGGAGACATACTGAACGGGTGTCAGCGCGCGGCGTCAGGCCCGCGGCTTCAGGCCCCCCCCCCCCCAGCGCGTACGCACCTCCGCCTCAACCTTCCCCCCCGCCCCCCTCCCGAGTTTGGAGGAGTTGAAATTGGTGAGGATCTCGTTCAAAAACCAGCTCATTTGCCTCTCCCTGGGAGACCTGTGTTCTTTGCTAACTGGGTTTGAGCTGATGAATATTCTAGTGTGGAGCGCGTCTGGTGCTGACTGCCCCCCCCACCCCACCCCCACCCCCACCCCCAAACCCCTCACCCGGCCCTCATCTCCCTCTGGACCTTCTCCAGGAGACGCAGGAACTTGGAGCTTTCCGTCAAGGCGGAGTCAGCGGCTGGCTGATTAGCCTGCCTGTTCCAGAAAGGCTTGCACGATTTGGGGTTATAGGAATCTAGGCAGTCACCCCATATTCACTCTGCCACGGAAGCACACACACACTCACACGACACACTCACACACCACAACACACACACCACCACTACAAGTGCGGCTCCGGACGAACTATGGTGCGGATGAAATGTAGGGTTATTCCACCGAGGCGCCTCCAAGTTTTCAGATGTTCAATTAGAAACGTACATGATGTGGCTGATGGGCTGACGGGGAGAGACACACGGTGTCATTGTCTATTGGTCTGCCATCTACACTCGCCTACACCTGTCCCAAGAGCGCAGAGCGCAGAAGTGAGGGGGATGAGAGGAGGGAGGACGGCATACCTAGGGGGGACAGGCAAGGAACACGGGGGAGCCACGAGTGACGATAGACTGCGAAGGAAAGGAGGGACTAGGATGGAGGGAGAATCAGGGAGAGAGGAGGGAAGAGAGGTTCGGAGGAGAGGAGGAGGGAGGATCGGGAGGGTAGGAGCTCGGAAAGCGGAGGACTAGGCAGTGTGAAGAGATGGATCTTTTGCAGCACCAACTCAACTTTCTCATGCACTTCTATCTAAAGTCCACTGGTGCATGTCTGCACGGATGGGTTTTCCCTTGCTGCCACAGCATCTGGGCGGGCCACGGGAGGCAATGATGTGTGCTTGAAAAGTTCTAAGCGGAGGAATGATTCATTATACATGAGTGTGTGTGTCTGTGTGTGTGTGTGTTTGTGTTGGTGCTTCTGCGTATGTGTGTGTGATGATTGTGGGGGAGTACCCCCCCAGCCCTACACACACCACTCTCCCTCCCCCCTCCCCCCTCCCCTCTCCCCTAAGCGTCCAAACACAGAGCTGTGAGTCTCCCTGCCTGCATGAAGCCCCACAGAGCAGAAGACCCTGGACCATGCTGCATCTAGCTACCCTCTGCTCCCAACACAGACACCAGAGAGACACCAGAGGGACACCAGACAGAGACCAGAGAGAGACCAGAGAGAGACCAGACAGACACTAGAGCGAGACCAGAGAGAGACTGGAGAGAGACCCTCTCCTGGGGGAGGAGGTCACCCACCCACAGCCAGGCAGCGCCACGGGTCATCGCTCCGGTGCCGTGGCTCCATGCCAACAGGGGATCGGTCAGCTTTCTGGCTTCCTGAGATGACGAGTATAACAGGTCATCAGGAGGGGACGGTCCGCTTCAGATGGTCCCAGAAATCAATCATTTCACCTGGCGTGACGACGACACCTCGAACGGCGGACAGTTTGTTAACAGGACGTTCAAGGTGGAGCAGGACACGGACCCTGACGGTCAGCTCTCCCTCTCGCCCCCTCTGCTGTCCTCTCTGGACCAAAGGGGGACATGGGGATGTTAGAACAGACCCATGCTGCCAGGCTGTGGTTCAGTCATCTGGTCTCACACACACGTGAGGCGCACCCACACACGCCTGCACTCGCTGGGTTCAGAAAGCCTGGAGCTGTGTGGGTCTGAATAGATGATTGCAGATACAAAGCATTTTCCAGTAACAGTACCGCAGAGTGGCTTTTCATGTCTTCATGTAACAAGTGAACACGGGAAGATGTATGTGTGTGTGTAAGTATGTTTGTATGTAGGTCACTCCGTTTGTAAGAACATCCTGTTTACCTGCATAGAAAAATAGTTTGTATAGACACACACACACGCTTACTCACTCACTCACTCACTCACTCACTCAACTTCAAACACACAGACCCTCACACACACCAAACACACTGCCAGGTGTCATCTCCATGGATACCCAGCAGCAGTGACTCTGCGTGTGCGAGCTGGAGACGGCTGGGGGAGAGCATCAGCTACACACTAATTAGTATATTGGCTCAGTTCAAGGGAACTAATTACCTGAGAGACAATGCGAATCACTTTCTATAGAAGACAGATGAACAGACAAGGATTCATGACGAGAATGGTTTCAACGTCCAGTCTGGAGTCCGGAATCCGAATGAATGGCCGGCCGTATTAGGGACCCGTTTGAAGCAGGCGCGTTCCTCGATTGCCTGTGGCCCTCCGTTGTTGAAATGACCTGAAGGCAGAGAGCTACCCGGATGACGTTAAAGAGGGGTGGGGGGGGGGGGGGGGGGATCGGTCTTCCTCCTGCCCTACAGCTCCACGCCGACTAACATCCGCATCCCTCTTGTCGAGAAACAGGCTGTGTGTGTCCCCTTTGTGTGGGAGTGCGGTGTGTGTGCGGCGTGTGTGCGGCGTGTGTGCGGTGTGTGCGCGGTGTGTGTGCGGTGTGTGCGCGGCGTGTGTGCGGCATCGCTGCACTGCGCTCGTGTGGCTGAATGTTAACAGCCGTATAAGCCAAATAGATAAACCCTTTCTGCAGCCTTATTATGAGCTAGCGATGACAAAAGACTTCCTCTCGCCATGCAGTCTGCCTGCACTGCGTGCGTGCGCTCGCCCGCGCCCGTGCGCGCGTCTGTGTGGCATCCCCTGTCCCACTGCGCTGTCATATTTGAATGCAAATGACCCATTTGCCGGTTGTCCTGGCCATCCCTCAGCGAAGTTAGCGCTCGATGCCGTCAGTGGTTTATCCTTTTGTCAGAGTGTCAAACTATGGCAGCCATTTAGCATCATTAAAGTGCCAATGGCTGCTCTCAGAGAGACGTGCCCGTGGAATATTCCGCGTCTGTCTGATTGATGTTGCCTCTGTAATAGCGCCTATTATCTCCCCTTATATCGGGGATTTTAATATTTGTGTGTTTGGAGTCGGTCCGCCCGTCCGTCTGTCTGTCAATCTGTCAGTCTGTGCGGGATTGTGTTTGGGTCGGTGGCGTTAATCTCTTTCAGTCTGTCTGTCAGTCAGTCAGACATCGAGGTAAGCGAGGATTTTTTACTGTACGAGCCTTCGCGTCTGTGGTATTTCCGAGAGATGCCGCTGTAGGTCATCGAAAGTGGTGTTGGGAGAGCTGGACGCACGCATGGAAGGTCGTCACCAGCGTGAACGCTCAATGAGTTGCGTGCGTGGGCGTGTCGCCGTGTGACCTGTTGACGAAGCGCCATACTCTCCTGTATCCTCCTCCTCCGGGTGAAACGGACCCCGGACCTCCTGTGTGACCTGTTGATACTATACGTCATACTCTCCTGTGCACCGAGTGAAACGGACCTCGGCCAGTCCCAGTTCCAGTGTTCCAGTTCTAGTACTGAAGGGGAGGGGGGGAAGTGAACTCGCAGTTCTTGGAAAGCCCGAGAATGATGTGGGATGGCGTCGAATCCTCTGTTTTGCTAATGAAGACCAGGGCCTTTCACCAGGAGAACGCGCCGCAGCGGAGAGATGTTGCGGCCGCGAGAATCTTGGGAGAGAGACAAGGTTTTAACTAAGGACCCAGATAAACATAAGAGAGGAAGAGAGCGGAGAGATACATGAGGGAGCGGAGATAACACCAGCGCCAACCTCGGCAGGAGGGTGCAGGGAGGCGTAGCGCCGGGGGAGAGAGAACGAGACAAAGTGAGCGAGAGAAGGACCGCTCCTTTCATCCTCTCACTTCCTGATTGTCCGACAGGCAGGCTGCCTGGATGTTCTGGAGAGAGAGAGAGAGGAGAAGAGAAGAGTAGAGAGAGAGAGAGCAGAAGCTGAGAGAGAAAGAGGAGTGGGGGGTGGGGGCGCGGAGGGGGGGAGAGAAACAAGAGAGAGAGAGAAGCTACAGAGCATGGGACAAGGACGCGATACTGGAGGACCGCATGAGTTGAGAAGATAAGAGAGAGAGAGAGAAGAGAGTTGCAGGGAATAGATGAATGATCCTGTATTTCTTATCACGCTGCTGCACATGGTGCGTGTGTAATGTGGTGTTTATGGCTGCGCGCGTGGTGCGCGTGCCAACGGAGTGTTGCGAGTGACTTGCTCCGTGTTCCTGCCCTATGACCGTGAATTCTCACCCTCCAATCTGTTTTCCCACCGTTTTATTTCGCTCTCACTCTCGCGCACTCCGTCTTTCCCCCTCTCTCCCCCCTCTCTCTCTTTCCCCCCTCTCTTCCTTGTCTCTCTCTCTCTCCCCATCTCTCTCTTGTCTCTCTCTCCATTTCTCTCTCTGTCTCCCTCTCTCTCACCTCTCTCTCATCTCTCTCTCATCTCTCTCTCATCTCTCTCTCCTCTCTCTCCTCCCTCTCTCCTCTCTCTCTCCTCTCTCTCTCTCTCTCTCTCTCTCCTCTCTCTCTACTCCTACTATGAGACTGATCCTCTTGTACTCATGTTGTATTGAATTGCTATTGTGCCGCCTGTTAATGTTGCTAACAAATGACACCAGCTAAATGGCTCCTGTGTAAACAGTGTTCCCTGGCAGACAGAGAAGAAAGAGCAGATACAGATATCTACCCACATGCGGCTTCACAGTTCAACACAATGAGCTGCCTTCCTGTCTTGTTTCGCTGTCTAAGTGTGTGAGGTTTGTGCGTCTCGATGTGTGTGTGTGTGTGTGTGTTTGTTGGGGGGGGTGTTAATATACGTTGGCAGTGTTGTTAGTTGGGTTGGGTAGTTTAGAAGACTAAATGAAAGAAGAAGACTCCTTGTACCAGTATGTTGAGACTGCACATTTTTCACTTGAGCAATGTATTTTCTATGCAAATACATTTTTTCTGTCCGTTTTTTACCCACGCTGAGGTAAAACTCAGATAAGTGCTGCACCTGAGGAGAACATGTAAACGCTCTCTGATTCACGACATCACGATAAGGTAGGATGTTCTATCTGATGGTAAATCACGTGGATAACGCGAGCAAAATAGCGCTTAGAAAAAACGCGAGCGGCGCCGTCTGTTTATTGAAGTCGACCAATCACCTCGAAGATCCCACCGCACGTTTATCCAGACGAACGTCTCGATCTGTCCCAGGTGCACGGCGTCCGCGAAAGAACGTCGTCATGGAAATGGCGGACGTGGCGGATAATGGAACGATCTGGAGAGGACGTGACTGCATGTGTATACTGTCTCTGTATCAAAAAGCTGCTCACGCGAGCTGCTCGCGTCTCCGTGTATCAGGGGTTCGGAGAGACTCGAGCGGCTGTTTTCAGCGGTGACGGCCGGAACCTACCGGCACGCCGTCTGTGATTGACTTCTTTCACCGCCGCGTCATCTGTCACCGAAACCCTACTCCAGACTTTGTCACAACATCAGCGGCGCAAAAAGGCTGAGATATCCGTCACTCCTTGACAGGTTAAGAAAAGAGGGAACTGCTGGTGAAAGCTGGAGGGTGGAGGGGGCGGAGGGAGGGGGTGGAGGGGGTGGAGGGGGTGGAGGGGGTGGGGGATAGCGGAGAGGACCGAGAAAACGATAAGCATTGGTACCGAGCTCACTTAGCAGCTAAGGTCAACGGCGAAAGACCTTTTCCCGGGCTTAAAAAGACTGCCATGTTGGCGAGGGTGACTGGACGTGCAGGGTAACACGCTGCCTTCCAGACTGACTCTCAGCATCCCCTCAGACGGTCTATCCTGAATCGCCCTGGTAGGAGCGTAGCTAACTTTGGTTGCTACGTGCTACGTGTCATTTACTGGACCATTTCAAAGGCGTTAAACAGGCGTACGCATTAGAAGGGGCTGAGTAGGCCGACTTCGGCAGTATATGAATATTTCGGAAATAAACACACAAGCAGGCACACGTGTTGAGCATGATCGGCATCGTCCTGGAGTTTGGGGCCTTTCTGGAACGTTCCGTTCCGAGAAGAAAGGAGAGCGAAGCCGTGATCACGTCTATTACGCTCCTGGCGGGATTGACGCACACGCGGACGCACGCACAAACACGCGGGCGAGCGCACACTCACGCTGGTGTACGTTCTGGGATCTGGGTCTGATTCTGGGGGTGAGGAGGCCGTCTGGTTGGGGTTGGAGGTTGAGCAGGGGGTGGTGCGGCTGGAGGTTGAGCAGGGGGTGGTGCGGCTGGTTCATGCTTTTATCGGAGGCAAAGAGCTCACGTCCAGACGCTTGTTCTGCCCTGTTTAGCTCTCGCTGCTGTCCCGCACCTCCTCTGCCCCACCTCTTTATCTGCAGGCAGCAGATCTCTCCGTTCTCCTCTCCTCTCCCGCGGGATTTTCATCACCCTCTTTTCATCAGAGAAGAGAGTTTTCCTGCAACCCCACGTTTTCTCTCTCCGCGGAAACACGGGTTGGTTTCCCATCAGGTTGAATTCCATTACTCGGTGTATCTGTGTGTGTTTGTATCTGTGTGTGTTTGTATCTTTGTGTGTTTGTATCTGTGTGTGTTTGTATCTGTGCGTGTTTGTATCTGTGTGTGTTTGTATCTGTGCGTGAGTGAGTGTGTGTGTGTGTGTCTGTGATTACGGCGGCTGCTCTTAGGCTTGGGGAGAGATGAAAAGGGTCAGTGGGTCTTTTGAAGCCTTTTCTCAGCGTTCCACCATTAACTCTGGGGGAACCAGAGTGAAGGATGAAGTGAGAGAGAATGAGAGAGAGAGAGTGAGAGAGAGGGGGGGGAGGTGGGAAAGAATGGAGGCAATAATGTGTAAACACTCGGTTGTCACGGAGATGACTGAACATCTGGGTGTGTCTGTGGGGGGGGGGCAAGCGTCTC
>BROE01000015.1:1908397-1930512 GCA_036571765.1 Plecoglossus altivelis
GAAGAGAAAGAGGAGAGAGGGAGAGAAGGGAGGATGAGATTGGGAGAGAAAGGCGAGAGGAAAGAGCGAGAGATATGAATTGACGGAGATACGAGAATAAATAAGACGGGACGAAGAGGGTGCGTGACGGGGTAAGAGAAAAAAGAGACAGGAGAGAGCGGAGAGACAGAGAGGGAGGAGAAGACGGAGCGAGAGGAGGAAAGATGAAAAGAAGAAGGTGGACGGAAGCAACGGGTGACGAAGAAAAGAGGACGCGGAAAAGAAGGAGGAAGACGAGAGAGACGAGATAAAGAGAGACGGAGAGGGAGAGATGGAGAGGGGGGAGGGGGGAAAGGGTGGAGACAGGGAAGTCTGGGGGGTGGAGAAGGGGGAGGGGGGGAAGAGAACATCTGAGGGAGAAGGCGAGAGAGGGAGAGAGAGGGGGGAGGACGGGAGACTGGACGGGGAGGGAGGGCGGAGAGGGAGAAGAGAGAGACTGGATGAGATGGAGAGAGGGGGAGAGACGAGAGATATAAGAGAGGGAGAGGGAGAGGGAGAGAGAGAGCGAGAGGGTGAGAGAGAGACAAGCCCGTTCTGACGTGCTCCACATTCTGCTGTTGATGGAGTGGGCTGGTCGGGGGGCCTTGGCGGTCAGGGGGAGTGTGGAGTCTCTGATGGAGAGGTGGAGATGGGGAGGGCGGCGGGCGGAGGTGATCTCTGATACAGATGCAGCGGTAATGGGACTCTGGAAGTGGCACCAGACAGAAGCTATACGAATGTTTGCGCTACGATAATGTGACTTGGAATGTAAACCTTTGCAGAGGAGTTTGCGCGTTTGAGTGTGCGTCGGTGCGAGCGCGTTTGCGAATGTGTGTTCATGTATGATGCATGTTCAGAGACAATACTGAACATTACAGTTTCATGCCTGAGAGTGCCTGACATGATTTGCACTGATTACATGCCAGAAACAACTAGCTATTTGCATAATATACTATTAACATGAATTTTAAAAGAGCATGCAAATTGGCACACGCACAAGCATTCTCTTGCAAACACTTTTGTTACGCAAACACACTTGCCACTGCAATTATTAGGCGCATTTCAATGCGGAGAGCTTGCTTTGGAATATTTACTGTAATGTTCAAATATTTACTTTATCATGCAAGCTCAGTTGCTCACCATGCAGACTCACATCAACAAACACTTCAAAGCTTACCTACAAAGTGTGCCTTTCTCTCTCTCTCCTATCTCTCTCTCCTCTCTCGTCTCTCGTCTCTCCTCTCTCCTCTCTCCTCTCTCCTCTCTCCTCTCTCTCTCTCTCTCTCTCTCTCCTCACTCTCTCACTCTCTCTCCTCTCTCCTCTCTCCTCTCTCTCTCTCTCTCTCCTCACTTTCTCACTCTCTCTCTCTCTCTTCTCTCCCTCGCCATATGTGTTTTCAAATGGTGTGTACGCAAGGCAGGCACAGGCCTGGATCTACACCTTTAGCAGAGACGCCCTGCTTCGATTCTCTCCGGCAGTGTGTACGTCCTTGTCCGTATGTATATATGTGTGTTTGTCAGAGAACCTCTTTGTTCACCCAGATCAGATAAAGTGTCTATGAGGAATTGTTGCTCCCTCAGTTCATTTCCTGTGAAACAGGAACCAAGTCTAGTGTTGGTCTCGGATTAAACACACACAGGAGACACTGACTTACAGCCTCTCCCCTCCTTCCCTCTCCCCTCCTTCCCTCTCCACTCCTTCCCTCTCCCCTCCTTCCCTCTCCACTCCTTCCCTCTTCCCTCCTTCCCTCTTCCCTCCTTCCCTCTCCCCTCCTTCCCTCTCCTCTCCCCTCCTTCCCTCTCCCCTCCTTCCCTCTCCACTCCTTCCCTCTCCCCTCCTTCCCTCTCTTCTCTCCCTTGTTCCGTCTCTCCTCTCCTCCGTCCTCTCCTTTCTTCTCAGCTCTGCTCACAGATGCGTATCGGTGTGACTGAAGGATTCTCCTAGTCTGCTCTCCACTGCTGCAGATGAGCCGATACAAGCAGGTTCAAACACTGCTACAGTACTTATCACATCCAGAACACCGCTACAACTATCTATTGTCTGCTTTGTTTTTCAACGGGGGGAGGGGGAACTAAAGACTAAAGAGATGAGAGGCAGAGAGGGAGAGAAAGACAGAGAGGGGTGTGGAGGGAGGGAGAGAGAAAGAAAGAGAGAGGGAGGGAGGGAGAGAAAGAGAGGGGGGATGACAGATAAAGATGAGAGAATGACAGGAAGATCTAAAGTATTGGCTAAAAAAGGAGACAAAGAGAGAAGAACATGATTGACATCGAGGACAGGAAACCTTTCACGCTCTCAAATTGCATTTTGCATGTATTTTTCTCCTTTGTTCAGAATGCCACCTGTTATTGGAACAATACAACAGTACGACCCAGTCCGAATGCAAGCCCAAGTTTTGCCATAGACAAAAGAAGAGAGAGAGATTGACAAATAGAGGAAGACATATACAAGAATTAGTATGTGTTCAAATACAATAGTCAGTGTGTCAGGCACACACACACACACACGCACCCGCACACACACACACACACGCACTTACATACAAACCAACCAACGCGCGCACTGTCTTTATGCACAGCGCTGAAATTCCCCCAGAATCTTATCTGTCCCGCACAGGATCATCACGTTCTCTTCAACAGCTCATTCAAACAGAGCCGCCGCCCCAGCAGGGTGACAGGGCCCCGTCCGGCCCCTCCGCAGCGACGCCCTTGCAAGTCCGAGTCGATCCAGATCGCCGTGGCCTGGCCACGTTATATACAGTGCGAGGCTGCTTTCAACTCTGCATCCCCCCCCCCTCTGTTCCCCCCAGGCGCAACGCAGGGCTACTGAGATTTTCCACGCCATCCAAAAAAAAAAAAGGCGTGCTGTTGCGATGGTATCGACTGTTGCATCTTCCTCGGTAGAGGGACTGGTAACCTGGAAACCAGACCGGAGCAGCAGACCGGTGATGTGTTGCCGTGGTTATGGGTGACCCCTATTCCCTGTCCCATCCTGTCATCCTCATCCTCTCTCTCTCCATCTCTCACTCTCTTTCTCCATCTCTCTCTCTCTCCATCCCTCTGTCTCCCTCTTTCTCCATCTCTCTCTCTTTCTCCATGTCTCTCTCTCCATGTCTCTCTCCCTCCTTCCCTCTGTCTCCCTCTCTCTCCATCTCTCTATCTCTCTCTCTCTCTCCCTACTTCCTTCTCTCTCTCTACTTCCCCCTCTCTCTACTTCCCCCTCTCTCTACTTCCCCCCTCTCTCTCTTACTCTCTCTCTCTCTGGGATGACTGGTGTGTCAGCTAAGATGAACATCTTCTCCAGCGCACAGACTCACACTTTGAAGAACACACTTTGCTCACACTTTGCTCACACACACACACACACACACACACACACACACACACACACACACACACACACACACACACACACACACACTGTGTGTGTTTGTATGGCACTGAAGACGCCCTGAAGATGACTCCTGTGCTCCCAGGATAGTCCTTAGTGTAGCCATCTGAAATCCCTCAGTTCAGACAGTTTGTTAGTGTGCTAACACACTGCAGGGCATAGAAGGCAAATGCAAACAGCTTTGGCTGGAGTCTGGGCATGCATGTACTTGTGTGTCAAATACATGCATATTTGTGTGTGTGAAAGTGTGTGATTGAGTGTTTGTGTGTACAATCTGTGTTTGAGTGTGTTTGTGTGTACAGTGTGTGTTTGAGTGTGTGTACAGTGTGTGTTTGTGTGTGTATGTGTGTAAAGTGTGTGTTTGTGTGTGTGTGTGTGTGAGTGTGTGTGTGAGTGTGTGTGTGTTAGTGTACAGTGTGAGTGTACAGTGTGTGTGTGTGTGTGTGTGTGTGAGTGTACAGTGTGTGTGTGTGTGTGTGTGTGTGTATAAGTGTGTGTTTGAGTGTGTGTGTGTGTGTGTGTGAGTGTACAGTGTGTGTTAGTGTGTGTGTTAGTGTACAGTGTGTGTGTTAGTGTGTGTGTGAGTGTACAGTGTGTGTGTGAGTGTGTGTGTGAGTGTGTTAGTGTACAGTGTGTGTGTGTGTGTGTGTGTGTGTTAGTGTACAGTGTGTGTGTGTGTGTGTGTTAGGGGCAATGAGTTTATTCTGATCAGCTTTGTTGATTCTGACAGCTTCTGATTTGATTTCCTGCAAACTGTGATTTCCACAACAACTCTGCCCGTGTGTATGTGTGTCCGTGTGAGAGAGAGCATGTGTGTGTGTATGTGTGTGAGAGAGAGCATGTGTGTGTGTGTGTGTGTGTGTGTGTGTGTGTGTACGAGTGAGAGAGAGCATGTGTGTGTGTTTGTGTGTGTGTGTGTGTGTGTGTGTATTGATTGACCAGTGAGAGAGAGCATGTGTGTGTGTTTGTGTGTGTGTGTGTGTGTGTGGACACTCGCTCAGCATTTGCCTCATCTGTTCCAAGATATTTCAACACGTCTTTCTCCTTACCACTGAGCTGTTTCAAATTCCATCTGTAGAGTCCCCCCCCCACTCCCCACACAGACCTCCCCCGCACCCCCCCTCTCCCTACTCCCCACACAGACCTCCCCCGCACCCCCCCCCCCCCCCCCCCACCTAACCCTGCTTTCTCAGGTCTCAGGGCTTCCGGGTTGTTCCGCGGAGTTCACAGCCAGAGCAGCCGCGTCGCCTTAACCGGAGACTTGAGATGGTGGAAGCAGCTGCGCATGCTCGTGAGGCGTGCTCGTGAGGCGTGCTCGTGAGGCGTGCTCGTGAGGCGTGCTCGTGAGGCATGCTTGTGAGAGGCATGCTCGTGAGGCGTGCTCGTGAGGCGTGCTCGTGAGGCGTGCTCGTGAGGCGTGCTCGTGAGGCATGCTTGTGAGAGGCATGCTCGTGAGGCGTGCTCGTGAGGCGTGCTCGTGAGGCATGCTCGTGAGGCATGCTTGTGAGAGGCATGCTCGTGAGGCGTGCTCGTGAGGCATGCTCGTGAGGCGTGCTCGTGAGGCGTGCTCGTGAGGCATGCTCGTGAGGCATGCTCGTGAGGCGTGCTCGTGAGGCGTGCTCGTGAGGCGTGCTCGTGAGGCGTGCTCGTGAGGCATGCTTGTGAGAGGCATGCTCGTGAGGCATGCTCGTGAGGCATGCTCGTGAGGCGTGCTCGTGAGGCATGCTTGTGAGAGGCATGCTCGTGAGGCGTGCTCGTGAGGCATGCTCGTGAGGCGTGCTCGTGAGGCGTGCTCGTGAGGCATGCTCGTGAGGCATGCTCGTGAGGCGTGCTCGTGAGGCGTGCTCGTGAGGCGTGCTCGTGAGGCATGCTCGTGAGGCATGCTCGTGAGGCATGCTCGTGAGGCGTGCTCGTGAGGCATGCTTGTGAGAGGCATGCTCGTGAGGCATGCTCGTGAGGCATGCTCGAGAGGCGTGCTCGTGAGGCGTGCTCGTGAGGCGTGCTCGTGAGGCATGCTCGTGAGGCATGCTCGTGAGGCGTGCTCGTGAGGCGTGCTCGTGAGGCATGCTCGTGAGGCGTGCTCGTGAGGCGTGCTCGTGAGGCATGCTCGTGAGGCATGCTCGTGAGGCATGCTCGAGAGGCGTGCTCGTGAGGCGTGCTCGTGAGGCGTGCTCGTGAGGCATGCTCGTGAGGCGTGCTCGTGAGGCGTGCTCGTGAGGCGTGCTCGTGAGGCGTGCTCGTGAGGCATGCTCGTGAGGCGTGCTCGTGAGGCGTGCTCGTGAGGCATGCTCGTGAGGGAATCTGCACTTGGCCTACTGCTTTCGATTGCGCTCAGTGTTTACCTTGATTGCTGCCTCACACTGGGAGAGAGAGGGCGGAATGGGTGAGGTGGGTGGGGGTGGGGGGGGGTGTTGTGGTGGTTAGGAAGTGGGGGCGATGGAGGTAGAAGAGGAGGAGGGTACTGGTTCAACCAGAAATAGACGAGGAGGCGGACAACCAAGTAAATACTTGTTTAATGCCGACGCCAAAGCTGCCAAACCGTGGCAGTGCTAACCCTAACCCTCCATCCCTCCTCCTCCCCCCCCCCCGCTCCCCCCCACCCACCCCCATTGCTAATTAGCCACCTTTTCCCTTCCGTGCACTTGTTGCTATAGCGATAGGCAGATGAGCTGAACACCCTATTGTTTCTGTACCTGTGTGCCCTAATATGCTGTCAAGACGCTAGACTGGTACAAAAGCTGATATCTCTACAATTACACACACACACACACACACACAATCATACACACACACACACACAATCATACACACACACACACACACAATCATACACACACACACACACACACACACACATACACAAGCACATCCACGCTGACAGGCTGGTTTGTTAAACAGACAAGTCGACTGACCTTTTCGTCGGGACACGGGCTTTGATGCTAGTATTTTTTAAATTACATTGAAAGGGTCTTCAGACACTTGCGGTGGTGTTCCACCAGTACACACGCACACACCGACACACAGACACACACACAGTTCTCCCTATCGAACAAGGCGTTAGGAGAGACATTTGCACATTGGATCACTGTCTGTTTTGCCAGGGGCAGCAGGGAGTGCGTGTGGGGGGGGGAGTGAGGTTATAGTAGAGGGTCGTGTCAGCTCTTCCAAGCCTCATGCTGCTGGTAGCCAGCCCCAGATGGTACACTACTGTCTTCTAATTGAGACCAAGTTAGCTGTAATGGCTTTAGCCAGCAGCAAAACTGACATTAATCATCACAAGACTATGATTAGATATTCTCCTTTTCCACTCCTCTGACCTGCACCACAGATGAGGGAGAGAACTAATGTCACTGTTCAGGCAGGGACAGAGGGAGGAGGAGGAGGAGGAGCAGGAGGAGGAAGCGGAGAAGGAGTAGGAGGAAGAGGAGCTGGAGGGGGAGGGGAAGAGGAAAAGGAGGAGAAGGAGGAGGAGGAGAAGGAGGAGGAGGAGGAGGAGAAGAAGGTCGTAGCAGCTAGCCGTCTCTGTTCTCTATTGAAGACGGACAAAGATCAGTGCTGAATGGAGGATGTCACTCTGCAGAGGAGACCAGTGTCCACACACTTCAGAGGAGACCAGTGTCCACACACTTCAGAGGAGACCAGTGTCCACACACTTCAGAGGAGACCAGGAGTGAGGGTTTTCTTCAGTCTGCTCGAGAGATGGGCCTATAGAAATGATTCTGGAGGTTTAAAATAACAGCTGTTAAAGCATGCAGGCTCTCCACATGACACCCGTTCCCCTGACCTTGACAGATCAGATGCGTGTTGACTGACACTTGGGAAGGTTTTCGTCTAGTTCAAGTCCAGCTGGCGGAACCGGAGTCAGCCTTTACTGCTGGCCAGACCCTTGATGCTGACCGACCGGCCGCGTCCAGAACAAACTGGACCTCCTTCACCTGGATATGAGAGGACGTCGGGAGAAATCACAACCCGACCGACTAGACCGACGGACGGAGTGAAGTGGAGTCGTGGAGACGGACGGATGGAAGGGAGACAGGACACCTGGAGGAGAGGAGAGCGGTTGTGACAGATGGACGGCGGGCAGAGAGGAAGCGAGAGACGAATCGAGGGCGTTTCACGCTGTACCTGTTATCCGTTGCGCCGCCTGAGTCAAGGAGAGAGGGGAGAGAACCAGTCGCGGCTGGCTCGAGGAGAAGGGGGAAGTCAAGGAAGAGGAAGAGAGGCGGTGACGGAGCACTTCCTCTGAAAGGAAGCGATAAGAAGGAGGCGGAGTTATGCGGTGCCGTCGCCGCCGCCGTTTGTCAGCGAGCATCCATCTGCCTGTCCGCGCGGGGCCCATTCATTTCAACAGGCCGCTTGTCACTCTAATGCGGTTCCTTCCAACCGTTCCTTCCAACCGTCTTCCGTTCCGAATGTTTATCTCTGTCTGTCTGTCTGTCTGTCTGTCTGTCTGCCTGTCTATCTGTCTGCCTGTCTGTCTGTCTGTCTGTCTATCTGTCCGTCCATGCTGCAGTCCATCTGTTTGGCTGTCTGTCGCCGAACACAGAAAGTGTTTCCAAGCATTCGCAAATACTTCATCGCTCTGCGCATGAATCATGAATCCTCTCATTGGTTATTTAGAGAGGAAGCATATGGAGGGAAGAAAAACTGGAAGTCAATGGCAGAGTTCAGAGGGCCTGCATGGGTCTAAAAAGAGACAGGAATCACAAACACCCACATGTTCATGTGTGAAACACTGTTCCAGATGGTTTTTTTAATTTAGGTCTTTAGACACACATTTCAGATACACTGGTGTAGCGCTGTTAACGTTTACAAAGAACCCAGCAAATGTACAACCTCCTCCATCACGCATCACCTCTTCAGCGTCCATCTTTATTTCCCCCCTGCCCTCTCACCTCTC
The DNA here is from genome assembly GCA_036571765.1 of Plecoglossus altivelis. Classification (NCBI taxonomy): domain Eukaryota; kingdom Metazoa; phylum Chordata; class Actinopteri; order Osmeriformes; family Plecoglossidae; genus Plecoglossus; species Plecoglossus altivelis. Next base: position 1,916,704 of record BROE01000015.1, read on the forward strand.
TCCCTCTCGACTCCGATCTCCACCCTCTACCCTACCTCCCCCCTTCCCCTCCCCCAACGCTCCCCTCTCTCCTATCTCCGCCCGTCTCCCTCCTTTCCCCCCCCCCCCCTTCACCTCCTCTCGGCCCTCCTCTCCCCGTTTATACAAAGTAACATTGAATAGTAAAGTAAGGCCACTCCATAGACGTACGCACCCTTCCCGTTGTCCTTCAGAAGAAGAGGCAAGGAGTCTCTTAACATGGGGACAAAGAAGATGACAAGAGAACATTTAAAGCCGGCGGCAGGAACGCGCGTCGGCACCGCAGGTCTCCATAGCTACACACGTGGTACACAAATTTGCAGCGAGCGACACGCCTGCACCTTGGGGAACGCCACGGTCTCCCGCGATCCGTCCCCACAAGCTACACATGAGACATAGAAAAGTACTCCACTGAGTATCCAGAGATGTATGGCCCTGCACGCACGCACGTACACACCCACATACACGCAGCACGTACACACCCACATACACGCAGCACGCACACACGCACAAACACAGACAGCCTTCGTAGACAGATATAATACACTGAAAGAGACACTCCGACATCCCATAATACACACACGCCATCCAGTCCGTCGCTGCTATATCTATGTAGCGTGTCCCGTCCAATCACAAACGGGCACGCCGGGCATACGCATTCGTACGTCCACGTAACACACGGCAGATGGCAAACGTACACGTTTCCATTTGAAGATTTACACATTATCATTTTAACATCAATTCTATTTGTACAGTATGTCAACAGCAAAGAAAAAAAAAAACAACGAAAAAAAAATAATTGTGTAGGAGTGTGTGTACCTGTGTGTGTGTGTGTGTGTGTGTGTACAAGAGTAAACCCTGTTAACCGGCTAGCAAGGTCTGGAGGGGAGGGCAATGAAAGGACGTGTGTGTGCACGGGCGCACAGCGTGAGTGTGTGGGTGTGAGGAGAGCGTTCAGAGGGCGTGGCCACCGATGAGCGTGGGTCTCGTGGACGTGACAGGCGCGGGATAAGACCTTGTCCTTTAGCGTGCAGCGCTGCCCTCTGTCCTTGTCCCCAGTGTCTCCCGGTGTCTCTCGGTGTCTCTCGGTGTCTCTCGGTGTCTCCCGGTGTCTCTCGGTGTCTCCCGGTGTCTCTCGGTGTCTCTCGGTGTCTCTCGGTGTCTCTCGGTGTCTCGGAGTTTTGAAGACAAACCTTAGGTCCCTCCAATGAGCTGCGGGGCAGAGGTCTGAGGAGTGCTGCTCGTAGAGGCGCATGAGAGCACACACACACGCACACACACGCACACACACACACTCACGCACGCACACACACGCACGCACACACAAACGCACGCACACACGCACACGCACGCACACGCTCAAAGACACAACAAGCAAACACCCTCTGGCGAAGGGACTTAAGGGGGGAATCCAAGCGTCTCCCTCTTGCTGCCCTACTCACATCCCCTTTCTTCATCCTGCTCTCCCTCACTCGCCTTTCCTCTTGCCCTCTCCCCCTCTCTCTCTCTTCTCTTTGTGGATGGGCGAGGTAGAGGCCTGGAGCGAGAGATGGCGCCTCTGTGTGTTTGGCTCCTCTGAAATACGCTGTTGTTTGTTTGTTTCTTGTTTTTTGTTTTTTTTGTTGCTTTAATGGTGGCCGGTGTGTGGAATGGGGGGGGGGGGGTGATGTCACGTGGATGCCATCCACAGAAGGCCTTGCGTCTTCCTGTCTGACTGCAGGGGTTGGAGCGGGGGACGGACGGGGGTGTGTGTGGGGGTGCGTGTGTGTGTGCGTGCGTGTGTGTGTGTGTTGGCGCTACAGAGCCCGGAGGAGCAGCATCCACAGAGGCGCGCTCACGCTCACACACACTGCTCTGGCGTGGGACCGCTGGCTCGAGCCCTCCTCCCCTTCCTCCTCCCCCTCCTCCTCCCCCTCTGGACCGTCACCGTCCATGGAGCCCTGGGCCAACAGACCCTGGGGGAGGAGGAGGGAGGGAGCGAGGGAGGGAGGGAGGGAGGGGAAAGACAGTGATGTAGAAGAGTAAGAAGAGGAGAGGGGGAGGAGGAGACAGAAGAGGAGGGCGGGAAAGAGAAACAGAAAGAAAGAAGCAAAGCAGTTCATGAGGACCACGAAACATTTTCTAAAAGACCTACGGTATGCTGACGCCATCCCCCTCACCTGAATGGTTGGGATTCATTTTCCCTTAAAACTGAGCGTTCATTCTCCAGCAAAAGCACCATGTCACTTAGGGACAGTGTGTTAGCATGCAGTATTCTAAGGGAGGGGGGAAAGCAAGCCAATCTACACCTTAAAAACACCCAAGTCAACATTGTCATCAATATTAAACACAGGCCAGATTGCTGGTTATGAGAGAGAGGACTGTGAGAGGGTGGGGAGGAGGAGGAGGAGGGCATTCTGGGTAAAAAGGATGGCTGACTGCACAGACAAATGAGGGGAGACATGTGAACAGAAGAGGAGGATGGATGGAGATGTAGAGGGGAGGGAAGCTGAACCGACAGAGCGACGTAGAGCAGCAGCTGAGCGGAGGGAGATGGATAGACGCTCTTACACAGAGCTTGTGATGGGTTCGGACAGGATATCCTGGAGAGCACACACACACACACACACACACACACACACACACACACACACACACGCACACACACACATGCAGCTACTCACCTCCTCGCACTCGAAATCGTTTGAGGGAGTGCACTTTCCTCCTCCTTCCTGAAAGTGCAACACGCTCCGTTACCAAAGGCGCCACGCGACACACACACTCATTATCCCCCCTCTCCTCACGCTCTCTCCGCCTCCTCCCCCCCCCCCCCTCTCTCTCTTTTCACCGAAGTCTGTTTCTTTATTTTGTCACGCTGGGTGCTTCTGGTCTATTGAAGCCCGTTAACCTTTCGTTGGGAAGCCTCGACTCTGATCTCAACAATGGAGTAACTGTGTTTCCCAGCTGCCGGAGATGCAACACTCAGAATGTTTGTTGTTCCAGTCACACACAGACCAGTATAGGCAGAACTTTCCAGTAGCTGGTTCATTAAAATGCAGAGGAACGTTCGAGTGCCCGCACGCGTGTCTAAACACACGCACGCACGCACGCACACACACACATACACACACACACACACACACACACACACATACGCACACATACATGCGTACCCGGACACACTCAAAGTTTCCAGTTATCGCTCTCTTCAATCAACAGCCTGTCAGCAAGCCATTAGCATATCTCCACCTGTGCCTCGGTGGGGGAGCCAATCAGATCTTATCTCGTCTTTGATAGAAAAAGGTCTTTTCAAAGACAGGATGCGAAGCCGGAGAAATGTAAACAAAATTTCTATGCCGCTCATCAAAAAATGATAGGAAACCAATAAATAAATAAAGACGTGTAAATAAATACTCTGAACTCAAAACGATACGGGTGACCGATTTTTTCATGCCACCTCGAATCAGTTGATACCTTACATTGATAAGAGTGAAAATCCCTAGTAAGCACTCTTCACCCATATCTATTTCCTGTATTGGCCTTTGCACCTTCCTGATTGCGCTGCGTGTGCGCACGTGCGTCGGCTCCCTATAGGCTAGGCCATTCCTACTCTGCTGTAGCGCACGCTAGCAAGCACTGTATGTTTTTAGATCTGAAATCTAGCGGTCTTGTCCCCATCATAAACTCCTATTCTAATAAATGATCTTCCCGAACAGGCAGCCAAATGAATCCATGGTAACTTTGCTTGTAACTAATAAGATTGCACTCATACGGGATGAGTTCAGTGAGGTACATTGACAAAGATAACAGTAATAACACTAACTACTGTGTCCTCCGCCCTAGTCCTTCAGTCACGCTGATCAGCCAATCACGCGTCTGGATCGTTATCACGTTGCTCGTGGCTGTTGTAACCTTTCTTGACTTTGCATGTCTCTGCAGATTCTGTTCCGTAGTAATGGACTTCCCACCATACAGAGGCAAGCAAGAGACCATATCCATTCATGTGCTTTGTGGAAATGATATGATTTGGGGAAAGGCAGACGTTTAGTCGTAGGACCTCAGGTCCTAAAAGGTGGAGTCAGGTAGTGATCAACCAGTGTTTCAGGCAGGCCATTACTTGAGTTTTACTACTAGAGTTTTCGGAACCAGACTTTGGCTGGAGAGTCCACACAGAGAAAGGTGACTGGATCCCTTCGTAGTGGTTGTGACTGGCTGTGCGGTAGTGATGGCCGACATTGTGGTGATTTGGTGATGTGGTCTTCCTGTGTGACTGTGGCACTCTGACTGCCTCTCTGCCTGCCTCTCTGCCTCTCTGCCTCTCTGCCTGCCTCTCTGACTGCCTCCAGACCTGGATGCAAAGCGGTCCCTCCCTGCCTCTCTGCCTGCCTCTCTGCCTCTCTGTCCTCTCTGCCTGCCTCTCTGCTACTTCTGCTCTCTGCCTGCTCTCTGCCTCTCTGCCTCTTCTGGGCCTGCCTCTCTGCCTCTCTGACTGCCTCTCTGCCTGCCTCTCTGCCTCTCTGCCTCTCTGCCTGCCTCTCTGCCTCTCTGCCTGCCTCTCTGCCTCTCTGCCTCTCTGCCTCTCTGGCCACACTGCCTCTCTGCCTCTCTGCCTCTCTTGCCTGCCTCTCTCCTCTCTGCCTCTCTGCCTTCTCTGCCTTCTCTGCCTCTCTGCCTTCTCTGCCTCTCCTGCCTGCCTCTCTGCCTGCCCCATGCCTGCCCTCTCTTGCCTGCCTCTTGATTGGCCCTCTCTGACCTCTCTGCCTCTTTGCCTGCCTCTATGCCTCTCTGCCTCCTCTGACCTGCCTCTCTGCCTCTCTGTCCCTCTCTGCTGCCTCTGTTGCCTCTGCTGCCTCTCTGCCTGCCTCTCTGCCTCTCTGCCTCTCTGCCTCTCTGCCTCTCTGACTGCCTCTCTGCCTCTCTGCCTGCCTCTCTGCCTCTCTGACTGCCTCTCTGCCTCTCTGCCTGCTTCTCTGCCTGCCTCTCTGCCCTCCTCCTCCATGCCTCTCTGCTGCCTTTCTCTTGGCCTCCTGCAAGCAGGGCTGACTCTGCGCCGCCATTTGTTCCACGGAGGCGAAATGTCACACGTTCCGTGCCTTGTGAAGGAGCGCTGGGATCAGGCTGCTGACAGCGTTCTGTCTGTTTACGCTCGCGTACCTGCGCTCACGCGCCAACTGATGCTCTCACACGCACACACTCACACATGTTCGCACACACACTCACACATGTTCGCACGCACACTCACCCATGTTCGCACGTCTTTTCACAATTCGCTGTTCCCGTTTGCGGCGCATGGAATCTCGCTCAAATTCACCTGCCTCAAATGGTTTCGAATTCCTGCTTGTGTATTCCACCGTGTGAGACGTTACCCGGAGGACCCCCTCACACAGTCCCCCTCCTCCCAGGAAGGAATCTCCTTGACCACTGTCACATCATTAATAATCCAACTTCTAAAGTGACTTCATAATGGATGGTTGATCGTCACACCCCCCTCCCCTCCCCCCTCAACCCCATCAACCCTTCTGACTTCCATGATACAGGATCCCTCCCTCTCCCAGACTCCTGTTTTCTAAGTATGTAACGTTAGCGTGGGATATAAGCGCACACACATACCTGCAGGTTGGCACACGTCGAGAACACGCAGGCTCTGTCCAGAGGCTTGATGGCGTTGCCGTGGAGGGAGGGGGCGGGCTTCACGGCGACCGGCGGCTGGACGGGGGGGAAGGAGGTGGCCTGAGTGTCTGGAGCAGGAAGGCCGCCTCGCTCCGGCCCATAGCCGAACGCGTGGATGGCGTTCTCTACAGAGAGAGGGAGCGGTTGGGAGAGGGAGTTTGGAGGGAGGGGGGGTAGACGTGGGTGGGGGGGTAATGTCAAGACAGATGGGATGTTAGACCAACACACAGCCACACACACACACACAAGCGCCGTGAGCAAACATGCACACACATGCAGGCTTAGGCTAGAGCTGGTCTAAGGAAAGGTGCTGGTGTTGTAGCTGGGTCAGTGTTATTTAAAGAAAACATCTTGGGACCTTATGCACACACCACCAACTTTTTCCTTACACATGCGAGACAGACGCTCTCGCCCTCACCAGCATCCATACTCCCTCACTCCCTTAGCGCTCTGCAGGAAAGCCACACATACACACACGTGCACACTTCAACACCACACGTGCACATACACACACGGGCACTCTCCCTTCACACATATGCAAAACCGCTAGCACGAACACACACACTCATACAAAACCGCTGGCACGAACACACACACACACGCACTCATACAAAACCACTAGCATGAACACACACACTCATACAAAACCACCAGCACGAACACATACACACGCTTATGCAAAACCGCCAGGACGAACACGCGCGCGCGCCAAGCCGCTAGCACGAGCACGCACACGTTGCGTGCAGCCGTCCACGCCTGCGCGTTGGAACTCACTGAGGCAGGTGTTGTGAGTGAAGTCACGCAGGAAGGCGTCACACTCCTGCTCTTGGTTACCAGTCCCGCGGCAGGTGCACCAGAGGGCGATGGTGATGTTGGTGGGATTGCTGTTGCTGTAGTTAGGAGTCACATCAGAACCTGGCAGATGGAGGAGGAGGCGGTGGAGGAGGGAAGGGGAGGAGGAAAAGGAGGTGGAGGAGGGAAGGGGAGGAGGAAAAGTAGGGGGAGGAGGGAAGGGGAGGAGGAAAAGTAGGGGGAGGAGGGAAGGGGAGGGGGAGGAGGAGGAGGAGGAGGAGGGAGGAAGGGGAGGAGGACGAGGAGGAGGGAAGGGAAGGGAAGGGGAGGAGGAGGAGAAGGAGGTGGAGACATGGGGAGGAGGAGGAAGAGCAGAAGGAGGGGAATGATAAGAGAAGGGGAGAAAGCACAGTGAACAGGAGACTACACGTTCCAGGAGCCAACAAGCTGTGCACTTTCATGAGCGTTAGTTTACAGAACAGCTTGTGTAAACATTGACTCTGGCTCTCATTCCAGCAGACAGGTGTGAACCAGCGGAGACAGGGCTGTGTGGAGAACTGCTCCGCCTCTCTCTCCCAGTCTCTCTCTCTGTCTCTCTCTCTCTTTCTCTGTCCCTGCCTCTCTCTCTCCCAGTCTCTCTCTCTCTGTCTCTGTCCTTGCCTCTCTCTCTCCCAGTCCATCTCTGTCTCTGCCTCTCTCTCTCACAGTCTCTCTCTCTCTCCAAGTCTCCCAGTCTCTCTCTCTCTTTCTCTCTATCCCCCAGTCTTTCTCTCTCTCTTTCTCTGTCTCTTTCTCTCCCAGTATCTCTCTCTCCCTCTCCCAGTCTCTCTCTCTGCATATCTCTGGAGATGAGAACAGAGGTGAAGTTATTTAGGAAGAGCACACAGTCACACAAACGAACACACACTTCCAATCCAATAATAGCAATCTTCCGAAGAGCTGTTATCTCTTAAACATACATTTCATTCTGGGCACTGTTGGCTTTGGAAATGAATTAGGTAATGGATTTAAGTTGATTTAGAGTATTAGAGATCGCAAAAGCATATACGTGTGTATGTGAGTGTGTGTGACTGTACAATGTGTGTGTGTACGCGTGTACTCACCGATGAGTCCAACATACGCCATGAGGCAGCCGTGGTAGTTGTCATGGGGACAGCTGGTGACGGAGTGAGGTGTCACTTGGCAGTTCATGTGGAAGTCGGCCAGTCGGGACCTAAACACACATACAGACACAAAGAGCACAGTATGAAGAGTGGGGTACTTTCCGTATCAGGTCGGGGGTCTGTGTTCGCAGTACAGTTAATGTTGCTGTGGCACATGGAAGCCGCCATCAACAATGCATGTACATTTCCTTCTTAGTCTACAGGTGATTTACTCTCTCTCTCCCTCTCCCTCTCTCCCTCTCCCTCTCTCGCTCTCTCTCTCTCTCTCTCTCTCGCTCTCTCGCACACTTCATCTCCATCTCTTTGTCTTGCCTGTGTTTCCCTCTCATTATCTAACCTTTCCTCCCTTCCCATATCCTTCCTGTCACTCTCTCTCCCTCTCTCTGAGCACTCAGTCCACCATCTCTCTTGTATTCACTCGCTCCGCTCTCCCCTGTTGAGTGAAATTGCAGAGGAGGCTGTGTGAGTGTGTCAGCGTGTGTGTTTGTGTGTGTGTGAGTGTGTGTGTGAGAGAGAGAGAGAGAGAGAGAGAGAGAGAGAGAGAGAGAGAGAGAGAGAGAGAGAGAGAGAGAGAGACAGAGATCTGCCATGTGGTTATCAACAGGACTGGAGCAGTGTGTGATCACATCTCTCCACGGGGCTGTTTGTGACAGAGAATTCAAACAGCGTTCACCTGTGCGGTGTGTGTACGGTGTGTGTCTGTGTGTGAGAGTGTGTTTATGTTGAGACAGATATAGTCTGACAGCCTGAGTGCTGTGCAGTTGACTTTCAAACAGAGGTCAGTTTCTCAGTGGGAGTGTGTGTGTGTGCGCGCGTGTGTGTGTTGGTCTCTGCAATAGAATCTTTGATGGATTTGTTTGCGTAAGAGCGAACACAAATTGAATGTGTGTTTGGGCATGAGTGAGTGTGTCTGCATGTGTGTGTGTGTGTGCGTGTGCGTGTGTGTGTGTGTGGACGAAGGAGTGGACGGTGTGTACGTGTTGGATGAGCAATCCTGACAATGATGGACAGCTCACACAAACACGCACACGAACAGAACAGACACACAAACACACACACACACACCATGACCTCTGTGCCTTTGGTCAGAGGGTGCTGGGAAGGGGGTGGTTTCTGACTCATTGGTCAGGAGCAGACAGCCTAGCAGGATTGTGTGTGTGTGTGTGCAGTGTGTGTCCGCGTGTGTGAGAGAGAGACAGAGACAGTATGAGAGAGAGATAGCGAGAGAGAGAGAGAGAGAGCGAGAGAGAGAGAGAGAGAGAGAGAGAGAGAGAGAGAGAGAGAGAGAGAGAGAGAGAGAGAGAGAGAGAGAGAGAGATTGTGCGTGCGTTGCTTCTTTCAGTCCAGGAAGTTGGAGGGCATCTGTTGGTGTTAACCTCTAACAGCTCCACTTATTGCTGTGGCTGCTGGCTGTTTGCTTCTCTGGGTGTGAGGAAGACAGGGGCTCCACACAGAACCCGGGCTCTCAGGGGACACTGACTGACACATGCCACCGCTCGCCTTTCACCCGTCAGTCACCCACACCCACAACACACCTGGGGCCACCGCATGGACAACAGAGGAGGGGCGTGGTCATGCAAATGAGGCGGACGATCAGAAGGGTTGATGTGATTTTTTTTTTTTTTGGAGGGACGTCTGTTCAAACGTCTTTCTGTGGGATGAGCGGAGGACATTTGATAGCGTTCGATCCCTTGAGAGCGCGACAGAAACTCTGGTGTCGGTTGGCTGGTGGCTCATCAGGTAGAGCGTACAGCAAGCGGGTCAAGGTCTTTCACACAGCAGGTTCTAATCCTGCCTGGTCTCTCATCTTGGTGTTCTTCCCTCCCCATCCCTCTGTTGTTTCTATTTAATAAAGCGTGAAATGCCAAAACATATAAAAGGTAATCTACATCCATCAAAATATGTGGGCAGAGGAAGCCAGCCAGTTCCCCCGAAAGTACTTCCTCTCTATTTTTCTGTTGTTATTATTTTGTTTTCATCAAACGTTAATACAGATACTTGATGTGTCACATATTGTGCCGAAGCGCAGCTACCAGAGCAGCTGTCAGTCCCCCTTCACACACACACTCGCTCAGCATCCACACTTCACACACACACTCGCTCAGCATCCACACTTCACACACACACTCGCTCAGCATCCACACACAGGCGCCAACACACATTCATTCAGTATTCAAGCTCACATCTGTGTCTGAGGACTGTTTAGAGTGGTGTACATGCATATCTGATTGCGAGGTTGTGTCTCTCTGACCCTCTATTTGGCCCCTCCTATCCTCCTCCCCTCTCTATCCCTCCTCTCTGCTCTCCCCTCCCTGCCCTCTCTCCCCCCTCCCTGCCACTCTCCTGCCCCCTCCACTGTCCTTCCTCCCTCCCTCTCTAGCCTCTCCCTGCTTCCTCCCTCCCCTCTCTTTCCCATTCTCCCGCCTGCCCTCTCTAGTCCCACCAAATGTCGGCCTTTCCCCCCCCCTGCGGCCCCCGCCGAACAACCCCACCCCACCCCCCCCCCCCCCTACCACTCTCCCCTCCCTCCCTCCCTCCTCTCCCTCCTCACCTCCCTCCCGACCACTTGACCTTTTCAGTCACGGTGAAGCAAACTCAGAGATGCCACATGGGAGACACTTAATTATCATATCTGCATTAGGAAGAGGGAAACAACACGCAGACTCCAGGCTCTCTCTCTCTCTCTCTCTCTCTCTCTCTCTCTCTCTCTCTCGCTCACACACACACACACACAGACACACACACACACAGTTTGAATATAATCGAAATGTCCAATTTGACACTAAGTACACTAGGACAACAAAATGACTTTTGTAGCCGGGGCATGGTTAAGAAGAATGTGCGTGTGTGTGTTTGGGGTGTGTGTGTGTGTTTGGGTGTGTGTGTGTTTGGGTGTGTGTGTGTGTTTGAGTGTGTGTGTGTTTGGGTGTGTGTGTGTGTTTGAGTGTGTGTGTTTGAGTGTGTGTGTGTGAGTGTGTGTGTGTGTGTTTGGGTGTGTGTGTGTGTGTATTTGGGTGTGTGTATTTGGGTGTGTGTGTGTGTGTGTGTATTTGGGTGTGTGTGTGTGTGTTTGTATTTGGGTGTGTGTGTGTGTGTCAGGTCCGCATTTTGTAATGAGGTATTTTGTTCTTTTTATTAACTGTCCCAGTGTGGGCTTACTAATTAGCATATTTACATATCTGAATAGCTGATGAGTTCCTGGCTGTTTGCTCCAATCTGCATCAAGGGGCCGCTGCCTAAGGTACCACCCTGCAGTTAACGCACCCTTCCCTCCCAACTGGCCCTCCTCCATCTCTGGGTTTCTCTCTCTTTCGTCTTAATCCCTCCGAAAATCGCCTTAACCCTTGAACCCCCCCGCCCAGAGCAGACGCGTTGACTCGATCTCGAAATGAAAGACCGGATGGAAACGCGATGCTGTGCGTGCGTGTGCGCGTGGCAGGACCGCATGCGAGGGCTGTCCTCAGCGACCTACAAAGAAGACAGAGCTGTTTCCTCCCTGCCACAGACTCCCTTCACCAGCAGAGAAATGGAGCATGGCTGTTTCTATGTCATCCATTTCAAATCATCTGTGTGTATGTGTGTATGTTTGTGTGTGTGTGCACGTGTGTGTGTGCCCATGTGTGTGCCCATGTGTGTGTGTGCCCGCGTGTGTGTATGTGCCCATGTGTGTGCCCATGTGTGTGTGTGTGCCCGTGTGCCCGTGTGCCCGCGTGTGTGCCCGTGTGTATGTGTGCCCGTGCGTGTGTGTGCCCGTGTGTGTGTGTGGCCCTGTGTGTGTGTGTGAGCCCGTGTGTGTGTGTGCCCCTGTGTGTGTGTCCCCGTGCGTATGTGTGCCATCACAGAATAATTACTGCCATAAGAAATAACTCAAGCTCACCAAAGCGTCTCCAGTACAGTATGTGTCTGTTTTGTTCTTTTGACCTGAAGTTCCCTAGAAGAGACATTACTCTGTCCTTCCAAGTCCCTGTTCCAGGTGGGTTAGATAAGGTTCACCAGGGTTAGAGGAACGACACAAAGAACCGAATTCAGTCCCCACTTTAGCAGACACACAAACGTGTGTGTTTTGCGTGCGTGCGTCAAGGACATCGTCTAATATCATGCAAAATAACTGTACCGAAGTAAGTGAGTGTGCAGAGAATCTGAGGTAAAAACCCATTTCAATAGTCCTTTTCATCTGCCTTTGTATTGCTTTTTGATGGGGTTAGCGCCGAAAAACGCTTACCTGATTTCAGCACGAACATAATAGGCATTTGTCATGGCAGTCATTTAGCCCACGGAAATATACTCTGACGTGCTGCCTCTCATCTCGGTGAAAACAGACCGTCTGCATTTCTATTGAGCCCTCCATCCCTGGGAGCCATCCGCTCAGAGGAAGAGGGAATTTGGTGCAGTCTCTACCCAGCAGCCCTGCAAGGCCAGCAGGGCCGGATTTCCCCGCCTCCCCTGGGCCTCTGGGAGGACCGCTGGTGGTCCAGGGGGGTGGAACCTGCAGCGGCAGCGTGTGTGTTCGTGTGGGCGGGGGGCGGGGGAGCGGAGGGAAGAGGGGTGGTCAGGGGGGAGGGCGGGGGGGAAGGAAGCGCTATTAAGCCTAGCACAGGTGCATTGTGGCGTTTGCTGTTTTCCACGGTGCACGTCTCTGTGTTCTTAAATCCATCCGGTGATGATCCATCAAGTCAGATCAGATTAAACAGCCTGGGCTGCCTGAAAGAGACGCCCACTCCTGAACATGGAGCACAAAGCACCATGAACGATGCTGGAGCCTTCACACACACACTCCTCCACACACACACACACTCCTCCACACACACACACTCCTCCACACACACACCTCCACACACACGCACCTCCACACACACGCACACTCTTCCCCCGCGTTGCATTTACCATCCTCGCGTTGAATCTCCATTGTGGCTGTGTGCGTACGCGTGTCATTGTGTGTGTGTGTGTGTGTTCACACACGTGTGTGTCCTGGCCCACAGCCCTCCTCATAACAGGGCTCCTGCCGTGCTCCAGAGGGATCAGGCTGATTATCTAAAGGCAGCACTTTCAGGACTGGGCCTCATCCAGCTTTCTACCTCATTTGTGCTGAGACAGGAGGGAGTCCCTGAGGCCAGTCCTCTACACACACACACACACGTACACACACACACACACGTACACACACACACACACACACACACACATACATACATATATGCACACGCACACACACACGCTTACATACACACAGGCACACACACATATGCACACATGCTAATGCACACACACATGCATAAATACATATATGCACACGCATACACACACGCTTACATACACACAGGCACACACACATATGCACACATGCTAATGCACACACACATGCATACAAGTAGGCACATACAGAAGCATGCATGCGCACACGTACTCCCGTGCAAACGCTTTCCCTCTTCGACTGCGAGGTACACTCACACACACGCCTTGACACACACGCCTTGACACACACACCTTGACACACACGCCTTGACACACGCGCCTTGACACACACGCCTTGGCACACACGCGTGTCTTCCACACTTGTTTTCAAGCCGGGTTCCTGCCCTTCAGTGAAGTTTGGCCTAGTTTCCTTACCTGGGAAGCAGTCATACAACAGCCAATCACTGCTCCTGTGGTGGATGTGCTCTGCAGTGACAGTCACACTCCAGTCACACTCATTTTCCTCCACTGCCGCCAACTGCCGCTAAACTCGGAACACACACACACACCAACACGCACGCTGTCTTACTCACAGGCTGTCTGTCTTTCAGGCTGTCTGTCTCTGACATCCTGTCTCTAACTCCCTTTCCCTTCTCTCTCGCTCACACAAATATATACCAAGATTAAAGCTATGCCAAAGGCTGTCAGCCCCAAACAAACAGCTAAGCCTCCGACCCAGACAGAGGCACATCCAGACAGAAGCAGGGACCCAGCCAGAAGCTGAGACGCAGGACGACACTAGACCCGCCGAGCTAGAGGACGCAGACAGACACAGATACAGCAGAGTAGAGACGCAGACATACCACAGACACAGGTCAGAGCTAGGAGACGCAACAGACACAGACACAGTCGAGCTAGGGACGCAGGGAAGACCCAGACAGAGTTCTCATGTAGGTGTCTGGAACGCACAAATCGGAGCAATCTCAGCCAGATGCATCTCTCAGAATAGACCAAC
>BROE01000015.1:1934323-2101109 GCA_036571765.1 Plecoglossus altivelis
CTCCCCTCCCCTCCTCTCCTCCTCCCCTCCCCTCCCCATGCCTCCCCTCCCCTCTCACATGTGTGTGTGTGTGTATGCGTGCTCCCCTACCTGCAGAGAGCCTCAGAGCGGCAGGTGCGTCTCAGGTCCATACAGGTGGGCTTGTGTCTCTCCTGGTGGGAGCAGGAGGGGACGATGGTTTGTCTCCGGCGCTCGGCGCACGCCTGGTCGCCACATGAGCAGAACAGCAGAGGGTAGCTCAGCTCCCACGACACGCGCTCAAAGAACTGCCGAAGAGCCTGTGGATCCAAACAGTAGAAGGGATCAGGTGTTACGAGCACTGAGCTACAGTTTGTTGTGGAAAAGGCAAAAAACGTGTTTGTTTTTTTTAGGACTTAAGCTTTCACCCCCCCTCCCCCCAATATAGTTGATATCTTCCTACCTTGTGGCATCGCTTTCGGCTGCAGGGTTCCTGACTGGCCAGCGATGGCTGGGGGGGCGTGGCTTTGTTGCAGATGGCGATGTAGGCGGAGCGTTGGCGTTTACACGTGTCGTTGAGGTTACAGGCCTTGGCTGCATCCAGACACGGGTTACAGGGTTTCCCCACCTCTGAGCAGGGGCTGATCTTGGACAGAGACGAGTCTGAGGGAGAGAGGGCAGGAATACATCTGGACACAGCTTTTAAAAAGACGGACACACACACAAACATGCCAGCACACACAAACACGCCAGCATACACAAACACGCCAGCACACACACCAGCACACACACAAACACACCAGAACACACACAAACACACCACCACACACACCGGCGCACACACAAACACACCAGCACACACACCAGCACACACACCAGCACACACACACACCAGCACACACACCATTACACACACAAACACACCAGCACACACACCAGCGCACGCACGAACACACCAGCACACACACAAACACACCACCACACACACAAACACACCAGCACACACACAAACACACCAGAACACACACAAACACACCATCACACACACAAACACACCAGCACACACACAAACACACCAGCACACACACAAACACACCAGCACACACACAAACACACACAAATACACACAAACACACCAGCACACACACAAACACACCATCACACACACAAACACACACACAAACACACCAGCACACACACAAACACACACAAACACACCAGCACACACACTAGCGCACACACAAACACACCAGCACACACACAAACACACACACAAACACACCAGCACTCACACAAACACACCAGCACACACACAAACACACCAGCACACACAAACACACCAGCACACACACAAACACACCAGCACACACACCAACCCACAAACTCCCCTCCGCTCTCTCCAGATGTGCAAGCATGACAGTCCCTGACCCCAACCAGGTGGTTGCCAAGTCCCTTGCTCTGCTGCTGTGACCACAGCAGATGCCCTTGTGTGTGTGTGTGTGTGTGTGTGTGTGAGTGTGCGAGAGTGTGTGTGTGTGTGTGTGTGTGAGTGTGTGAGAGTGTGTGTGTGTGTGTGAGAGAGAGAGTGTGTGTCTGAGAGTGTGTGTGTGAGAGAGAGACACACACAGACAGAGACACAGAGACAGCGAGAGAGGGACAGCTTGCGTGTCCTACAGCAGTCACTGCTGCTAGCTGTCATCTCCTCTGTCTTTGAAGTCAGGTTTAATTAGATATGGATCCAGCTTGGATGGCAGAGCGGGTTGATATGGTCGCGTGCACGCCTGACCGCAGGGCTGTTTCACAGCTGCGACGGCCTCCCATCAGGCTCGCTACCCGGCACGTCACCCGAGCGCACGGCCGTAGGCCTCAGCGACGCGAGGGTTCGCGGTGGGATCGATGTGAACAGGATGGGACTCGAGCGATGGGGACGCTCCACGCTGAAGAAGGCTGATGCAGACTGATGCAGACTGATGCAGACTGATGCAGACTGATGCAGCAGCCTGAACTCGCTGGAGTTTGACCTCTCTCTGCCACACACACAAAGACACACACACACACACACACAGACACACACAGACCCACACACGTACAGACACACACACACACACAGACACACACACACACACACAGACACACACACACACAGACAGAGACACACACACACACACACAGACACACACACACACAGACAGAGACACACACACACACACAGACACACACACACACACACACAGACACACACACGCTGGGGGAAGCGGTGACGGAGACGCCCCACCGCCGCCCACCGATCCTGCCCGGGGTGTCCGTGCGCTTCCTCCGATTCCACGTCGGGTCCTTGTGTCATTCCTCCAATTAGAATCCAGGTCTGTGCGCCTTTCCTCCAATTAGAAATCAGGAGCTGTGTGTGCGTTTCCTTCCTCCTATTAGGATGCATTCAGTTACAGGAGCGCGGGCCCCTGAGAGGAGTTCGCACCTCCTCACATCGCAGCATATCGATCCGGGGAAATGAGCCGAGCTCTCTCTGATTGCCGCAGACATGGCTCAATGGTGCGGGTGTGAGTGTGTGGTATCGCCCCAGACATGGCTTAATGACTACAGAATAAAGACTTCATTATAACGTTCATGACTGCCTGGCCTGTGTGCTTGTGCGTGTGCGCGTGTGCGCGTCTGTGTGCGTGAGAGAGAGAGCGAGAGAGAGAGAGAGAGAGAGGGAGAGAGGGAGAGAGGGAGAGAGAGAGAGAGAGAGAGAGAGGGAGAGCACGAGAGTGTTTTGATAATCAGGGTTGTGTCGGCCTCTTAAGTAGTCTTAACCCCTAGTCGAAGTTATCCTGAACACTTTTCTGAAACCGTTATCTTTCTCCTCTCTCCTCTCCTTCTCCCCACACCCCATTTCCTCCTCCCTCTCTCTCAATCGCTCTCTCTCTCCCCTATCTCTCCCCTCTCCTTTACACCACTGCCTTCCTCCTCCTTGCCCCTCACCCCTCTCCCCTCCCCTTCGCACCTATCCTCTCCCCTCCTCTACTCTCCCCTCCTCTCCCCTACCCTCCCCTTCCGTCTCCCTCAGCCGTTCCACGTTTCCTCTCTTCGCCTTTCCTTTCCACTTGCCTGCTACCACATCCCTCTCTGAGAAGTGAGGGAGAAATAGGAAGAGAGAGAATCAAAGAGAGCGAGAGTCAAAGAGAGAGTCAAAGAGAGAGTCAAAGAGAGAGGCTGATAGAGAGGGAGAGAGAGTATCCAGGGCAGGAGCGTGGGCCAATTAGAGTCTTGCCCTGGGTTGGTCTGTTATCTCTCTCACACACTGACTCTACGGGATCTACACACAAAGCCCTGCCCTGGGGCTCCCTCGCTCTCCCTCTCTTTCTCTCCCTCCCTCTCTCTCTCGCTCTCCTTCACACAAACACAGACACACACAAATGCACACGCATTAACTCAAACACACACCCGTAAATACACACAAACTCACACGTGAACACAAATAAGCAGACGAATGCACACTAACACTTGAACACAAGTCGAAACCTCAAATGTTCTCCGACGAACACACAACCCCCTGCATATGTTACAAAGCTCAGCCAACAGGCAGTTACTCCAGCAGCACATACATGTAAACGGCGAGGACACATGATCTAATAAGGCTCCAGAGGCAGGAAGGAAGGAAGGAAGAAGGAGAGGGAGGGAGGGAGGGAGGGAGGAGAGGAAGGGAGAGAGGGAGGGGTGGAAAAGGGAGCAGAGTTTGTCAGGAAGTAGTCAGAGAAGAAAAGTAGACCAGAAGAACAGACATGGGAGAAGAATGAGGACAATGGTCACCAGATGAACACCTGCTGTCAGTGTAGCTGTGGGGAAACACACACACACACACACACACACACACACATACACACACACAAGCTGAAGTCTGCAGCTTCTCTGCTGAATGTATAACACCCTCATCCCCTCAACACGCTCTACATAAATGAGGCTGCGTCAGTAAGAATCGTCCCGGTGAACAGTCCCCTGTGTTTAGGTGATCCTCTCCACTCCCCTCTCAGTTTCCCTCTCTCTCCTCTCCTCTCCTGGTCTCTTTTCACATTTCCGTTTCCATCTTTTCCCTCCGTCTCTATCTCCTCCCCTGTTCCCTCTCTCTTCTCCATTTCCCTCTCTCTCTGTCCTCCCCTCCACTTCCTTCCATCCTTTCTACTTTCCTTCCATCTCCCTCCCTTCCCCTCCTCTCACCGTTACCCTCCTCCCCCCCTGCCCTCCCCTGCCCTCCCCTATCCTCCTCTCCCTTCCCCTTCCCTCCCCCTCCCTTCCTCAGATCTATTACCCAGTAGCATAATGTGCGGGACATGCTGTGTTTGTGCGGTCCAGTCCGGCCACATCCCAGTCAGGCGGGGCCAGGAGCCAGGCTCCAGCCACCCTCAAGCAGCTTGCATGGGGCTTAGAGGGAGACTCGCTCCATAGAGATGACACTGCATGTGTGACTGCAGCTGCAGTCCATGGGTCTGTAGTCTGACAGACGTAGACCGCCTGATAGATATGCACATTTAGATGAGGAGTGAGGCTGTGGATGGCCAGAACTTCCTGCCCAGGCTGATTTGAATATTGAGGGAAAACAACTTAAGGAGGTGGAGAGGAGGAGGGAGACGGAGATGGAGAGACTGAAAACAGAGAGAGAGAGAGAGAGAGAGAGAGAGAGAGAGAGAGCAAGAGAGAGAGAGAGAGGAACTGAAATGCATTTCAAGAAAGACCCAGATGTCAAGGACATAGATAAGGTCTCTCTTCAAACGCCACTGTTATTCAAGACACACACTTCTACACATCTGAGTACCAAAAAAACCCCCAACAAGTTCCACAAGTCATTTTAGAAAAAGAAACATTCTTTACTATTAAACTATTTATCAATTGAAATAAGTAAAAGTAGGACATGGTTAAAAGTACAAGCACATAAACAGTATAACTTATTGCACTACGCCACTAAGAGCGGTTGCAGCATCCAAAGCTCGGCAAATCAAATTCACGAAAACCACGAATAATTCATGCAGAGCTTCGGAATGAGACCCATTCCCACCACTAATTAACATTCACCAAATAAACGACACTATTCGGCCATCTTTTCTTAGAGAGTGACCCCCTTCGCTTCGGCACCAAATTCTCGCAGATCCACCACCTGGTCTCTGAATCGACAAGAGAAGCCCCAGATTAAAGTGCCGTCAGCCAGCTGGGCTAACGACTAAGTTCACCAAGCGACTCCACTAAAGCCTCATTCTGGAACTCAGTCAATCTGGACGCGCACGAAGACAAGCAAAACGAAAACAACACAAAACCCTGAACTAAAAACAAACCAAAAACGATTGATCGGAGAGAATTGACAGGAGAAGCTGCATCGCCTTCAGGATCTAAACGCAGAGCGCCCAGCAGTAAACTACCTGCACCCCACGGATCTGATCCCAATACAAAGGGAGGCATTCACTTTGGATGGACTCTGTAAGCACAGCCAGGCCGGCGAGGAACCCTACAGACTTGGCTTGTCCCGGGGAGGAGAGGCGGAGCTCTCTCTGCCCACAGGGACGCAGGAGGGCTGAGAACAAGGATCCGTTCCCTAACAGGATGTGACCTTTTCCGAGGACCGAGAAGCGCACGTCCCCGATATTTGAACGGAATATCGGAGGGATTCGGGGAAACATATTCACAGAATTCACAAAGACCAACTTGGACTGAGGGCTGGGGAGACGTGTTCGACTCAGAGAGAGGGAGGGGGTTTGTGACAAAACATGCTTGTGAACAACATGGTCGACCCTGCCTTTACACAGGGATAGGTTCAGCCGACTGTCAGCCTCTCGCACGAGGATCTCGTGAACAAACAAACAAACAAACAAACAAACAAACAAACGACGACGAACCAACACACAGCACACGCAACAAGCTGCATCAACTGCCCATGTGGGTTCTGCAGAAGGCAAATCATTCGATACAATATTCCTCTGGCCTTTCCTTCTGCTTTCATTACAAAATGCTAGGAGTTTTTTGGACTGTGCCCAATGCGTGTGTCCATACTGGAGATCAGGGGCCACCAACTCCGGGTCCTGGAGAGCTACAATCCTGTAGGGGTTTGCTTCAAGTCAACATAATGTAGTCTCAGTCAGATCGTCATCCAGGTCATTAATAGAATCAAGTTGAGGTTGAAGGTAAAACAGTCTGGACGGGAGTCGGTGACCCCTGCTGTGTGTATATGATATCGTATGCATGTATGTTCTAGATGTGGATGGATGAATGAGCACATGTACATGTGGGTGTACTTGCATGTTAGCATGTGTGAATGCTGTCCAGCATGATTGTTTTCTTGCATGAATTAAAACGTCTCTTTCCGTGGCAATCGAATGGAATTGGATTTGAAAATGTACGATTATTATAATATTACTTGAAATGCTCCTTGATATTATTGTAATTTTGGTTTTTTGTTGTCTGATGTGTTTTGTCACTGTGGGCTGCTTTGGCAACATTGTTTAACGTCAACATGCTTGCCAATAAAGCCTATTGACCTGAATTGAATGCAGAGAGGGAGAGAGAGAGAGAGAGAGAGAGAGAGAGAGAGAGAGGCGAGAGAGTGAGAGAGACAGAGAGAGAGACAGAGAGAGAGCGAGAGACAGACAGAGAGAGAGACAGAGAGACAGACAGAGAGACAGAGAGACAGAGGAGAGAGAGAGACAGAGAGAGAGGAGAGACAGAGAGAGAGGAGAGAGAGACACAGAGAGAGAGAGAGATAGAGAGAGAGAGAGAGAGAGAGAGAGAGAGAGAGAGAGAGAGAGAGAGAGAGAGAGAGAGAGAGAGGAGAGAGAGAAAGCTAGCAATGTAGAGAAACAGGCCGCCGGACAGACTCAGAGATGTATGGACAGAGATACAAAGGGAGCGAGAGAGAGACCGAGACAAAAAACAGAGAGACATGAGGTATGCTGAAGACACAGACAGAGAGAGAGAGAGAGAGAGAGAGAGAGAGAGGGAGAGAGAGTGATGTCATCGAGCTGGAGGTGTCAGAGGAAACTGGAAGTGGTGGAGCCAAAGTGTGAGTGAGCTCATCTCAGACAGGACTGCGTTCACACCCCCTCAGTTTGGCCAGAGATAATGAGCAACGTGACCAGTCTCCTGCCTGATGATGTACTACATAGAGAGAACACACACACACACACATACCTGCACATCAACACACACCCCACACGGCTGTGCAAAACCAGCGATGCATGACTCAGAAGGTAATTGGAGCTATTGTCAGCAGTCAGAAGTACATTTTCCTCTTGTCTCCTCTCCTTCACTCTCCCCTTTCCTCCCCTCTCCTGTCCTCCCTTGATCCTATTGTCCTGGCAGACGTGAGAGAGGCGTGTCTCTAAACAGCATTCCCCTCCATAAACGATTGCAAAAGTCTTTTTGCTTCGCTTCGTACCGGACGCCATTTTGGTGCACTTTTTTTTTAACGCCCTCTGTTTATCGCGCACGCACACGCACAAGCACGCGTGCACACGCATAGATCGTCACACGCAGCCTTTCCCCAGCAATCGATTGGAGACACTCTGGTCTGAAACACGCTTTAATGCTCCTCGCTTCTTTTCTTCCACAGCCGCTATTTAAACACCCCTCTTCATTATCCTCTTATCACTCTCTGTCTCCCTCCCTCCGTCTCCATCCTTCATTCCGCCCCTCCACCCCCNGGGCTAACAACCTGTCCCTCAACTTGAGCAAGACAAAGGAGGTTGTGATGGACTTCAGGAGGAACTCCGCGGATCACCCCCCACTGACCATCGACAGCTCGCCTGTCGAGAGAGTCAACAGCACCAAATTCCTGGGGGTGCACATCACAGAGGACCTCACCTGGACCACCAACACCAAGTCACTCTCAAAGAAGGCACATCAGCGCCTACACTTTCTCCGCCGGCTGAAGAGAGCAAGTCTCCCTCCACCCATCCTCACCACATTCTACAGGGGCACCATTGAGAGTGTGCTGACCAGCTGCATCACTGTCTGGTACGGGAACTGCACTGCAGCAGACCGCAAGACCATCCAGCGAACAGTGAACACAGCTGCGAAGATCATCGGTGCCCCTCTCCCCTCAATCCTAGAAATCTTCCACACACGATGCTCCAGCAAAGCCAATAGTATCGTTAAGGACCCCACCCACCCCTCCCACAGCCTCTTCCAGCCGCTACCATCAGGTAGACGATACCGGAGCATCAGAGCCCGCTCTGCCAGACTGATCAACAGTTTCTTCCCCCAGGCTGTGAGAGCCCTGAACTCATCCGGGCCTCTATGACTACTGACACAATAACTAAGACTATCAGAAAACTGGCACTAGTCACTCACCCACTGCACTTTTCATACGCACTGCCGTGTGTACACAAACTGCACTAAAGACTCTGTAATAATATGTATCTATTCTTCGCACATGTACAATACTCTATGCACATGCACATCGGTAAGTATTCGTACAGTTTGTATAGTTTGTATCCTGTTTAGTTTATGTATAGGAGAAATGTTATATTTATTTTAAATTGTTTGTTGTTAAACTGTACTGTTAAATGTCTGTACTTATGTAGCACCGTGGCTCTGTGAGACACGACATTTCGTTCCACTGTATGCACCCGCATGTAGCGGAATGACAATAAAGCACAACTTGAACTTGAACTTGAACTTGAGTAGTGGGCAACCGCACGCACACACAGTGAACATACACCAGGAGCAGAGGGCAGCTATTGCTCCAGCGCCCGGGGAGCAATTGGGGGTTCGGTGCCTTGCTCAAGGGCACCTCAGTCATGGTATCGAAGGCAGAGAGAGTGCTGTTTATTCACAATCCCCACCTTCAATTCCTGCCGGTGCGAGAATCGAACCAGCAACTTGAGGGTTACAAGCCCAACTCCCTAACCATTAGGCCACGACTTCCCCTCTGATGCTCTGGAAGGGACTCGGAGTGAGCTCTACGTTCCACCACATGCTCTGTTATCGATAGTGACAGAGGTTCTGTTTGGAATGCTTAATACGAGATCTGTCACAGCGTTAGACACCTGCAACTGTGTGCGTGAGCATGTTTACGCATGTGTCTGGGCGTGTATGCGTCGGCGTGCGAGCATGTGGGCGTGCGAGCGTGTGTGTGTGTGGGCGTGCGAGTGTGAGTGTGTGTGTGGTCGTGCGAGTGTGTGTTTGTGTGTGTGTGTGTGTGTGGTCGTCCGTAGTGTACGAGGGTGAGGCCGCTTTTGATGTTACATCGTTTGTAGCTGTGCAACTTTGGCGGCGTTTGGAGTTGTGTCGTTTAATCTGAGAGAGCAGAACCCAATTTAGAAAGCTCAAACTCTATTTCACAGATGTTTGAATGCTCTCTCTCTCTCTCACGCCCCCCCCCCCCCCCCCCCCCCCCCCCCCCCCGTCCCCCCTCTTCCCACCACCCACACCTCTCGCCCCTCCACCACACACACAGCCACACACATGCAGCCACACACACTCAGCCACACACACGCAGCCACATACACACACTCAGCCAAGCACACACACACAGCCACACACACACACAGCCCCACCGCTGTGCAAATGGCTGTGTGCTGCTCAGGGCTCATGACATTTAAGAGTTCCTCAGAAGTGCATGTGAAGGAGAGAAGACAGTGTGGCAGGTCTAATGCGGTATGACCAATCAGAAGATTGCCTGTTCGCGACTGATGAACTGATACAACAGAACAAGGGAGAAGGAGAGAAGCAGGGGGAGATGGCATTGAGCAAATGAGCCCAGCACAGAGTGTTTTGGAGAGGGGCGTCGTACAGTGAACTTTACAACATGTCCTCTGACTTAGACACTTAAACAAGAGAGAGGGAGACAGAAAGGGAGACAGAAAGCGAGAGCGAGGAAGAGAGAGAGAGAGAGTGAGCGGGAAACAGACAGAGCGAGGGAGAGCGAGACTGAGGGAGAGAGGACATTATTTTTTGTGCAGTGAAGCTTGTGTGTCTTATATAAAGCTTCAGATTACCTTTCTGTGCTTTAAATAATGAGAAATGTGAACTGGCGCATACGAAAATTGGAAAGAAAATAGCTTTTCGTGACAGGGTAGAGGATAGCTTCAGTTGTACACACATACACATGCACACACACAGGGTAGGTTGTGTTCATCTTCATCAGTAGGGGAGCTGCACAGATTTGTATTCTTAGTTGTGGTTTCACATCAAACACATTCCCAGCCAGAGATCCATCTGAAACCTGCAGTTGTAACCTTGATGTATGTGGCTCTCTGCAGGCTAAATGTGCTGGATAACCACACATGAACCTGGGGAGGAGGAATAATGCACGACACACACCCTCACACACACCCTCACAATCACACACACCCTCACACACACTCTCACACACACCCTCACAATCACACACACCCTCACACACACCCTCACAATCACACACACCCTCACACACACCCTCATACCCCCCCACCCCCTCCCCACACACACACACATGCGTTACAATACCTGAGATGATGGAGGCGTGTCTGAAGTCATCAGAGAAGCGGATTGGCTCGTAAGGAGACGTCTCGTAAAACTCCTCCCCTGGGGGGAAAACGAGCAGAAGCTAAAAGTTAAAAGTGAGACCTCACTTAACCTCTCCTCTCACCGACAGGTCCTGCAGGACAATGTTTCAAACCCAACCTTTTATACACAAGGCTTGAGAGCAACACAATTTATGTTAAAAACATACAAATGAGCCTTTGGTGTGTGCGCGTCTGTGTGCGTCCATCGGCTGTGTGTGTCCATTGGTGTGTGATGTGTGTGTGATGTGTGTGTGTGTGTGTGATGTGTGTGTGTGTGTGTGGGTTCTTAGAGCCCTGGGCTGGTTTGTTGACTGAGAACTAAGGGCCTCGTGCTGTTTATGTATGAGAAGAAACAATGTTTCCGTCAGGGAATGTTTACCTGCACATAAAAATACAGTTTATGACTACCCCATTTCTCTCGTTCTCCACGGGCTGTGAATGTGTGTATTGTATTGTATATGCATGTGTGAGATGAAGTATGTGCTTGTCTGTGTGCAAGTAGGCTTGTTTAACAGTGTGTGCGTGCGTGTGTGCATTGGTGTCTTGTCTACGTGTGTGGTTGTGTTTGGATGTGCATATTTGGGTAGCTGGATGTGTGAGTGTGTGTGTGTTTGTCTGTCCATTCGTCAGTCTGCAAATCCTTTTATAACCCAATCCGCCAATCCCCTCAGTCATCAAAGAGCTAATCCACCAATCCACGCCCTCCTCAGGGACGTAATCCCGCCCATCATAATATCGCATCCCTTGGAAAGTGCATTTCGGTCCCGATAGAACACACACCCTGCAGATCTGA
The DNA here is from genome assembly GCA_036571765.1 of Plecoglossus altivelis. NCBI lineage: Eukaryota > Metazoa > Chordata > Actinopteri > Osmeriformes > Plecoglossidae > Plecoglossus > Plecoglossus altivelis. The sequence continues at coordinate 1,945,601 of BROE01000015.1, forward strand.
TAAACAACCACACTGACAGACACAGGATGCGAACGAGATCACACACACCTTCATGGGTGATGAGTTGGAAGCAAAACAACGACTTTACATAAATTACCTACGTGTAATCTTCTGTACACCCCCTCAGATGAGGGTCCTAGGAGCGAGAACGGGGGGGTGGGGGAGGAGAGAGAGTGTGTGTGTGCGCGCGGGCGTGAGTGGGCGCGCAGGCGTACGCATGCTCACGCATGTCTGTTTACTAGTATGCGTATGACCGCGCGCACGTGCGCACGCGTGTGCGTGAATCTGCGATCTGCGATGTTGGGTTGTGGGTGGGGAGCCATGCCCCAGTGACAGAACATAACTGGCTGTTTTTTTGTTTGTGCTACTGTAATCAATTTGCTTAATGAAATCGTGGTGAGTTTTCTGAACACGCAGATTATGTGGGATTAGGGTCGGCCTTTTGGAAGAGCTGTTTGGAGACTACCTCGTTAGCTACCAACTGTAGCTTGAAGGCTAAATAACTCGTTACATTTTCAATGTGCAAACCACTTGATATGTGATTAATGTGAAGGGTAATGATGACTTCTTCTATTAAAGTCTTTGATGAGCATCATTCGATTTCGAAAGTCGTCCTCTTTTAAAATCGTCTGCTCCTGACGCTGTTCCGTCAAACAGAATCGCTGCCTGTTCGACTTTATTAACTCGTCTGGAACACTGATTAGAGGTCAGATTCCGCTTGTTTTAGTCCAGGGCGTTTCACTGGCAGTCATTTGTTTGTTACATCACACGGCGCCGTTTGGCGTGTTCTCAGAAAGGGACCGCGGTTAACTCATCTCAAGGTTATCTGAAGGGTGCTCAGGATCCACGCTGTTTGCTGCTCGGAAGACACATGATTCCAAGTGTGATGGTGAGTGTGTGTGAGTGTGTGTGTGCTTGTCCATGCATGCGGATTGTTCCTGGAGTATCCGTGTGTGTGAGCGTGGGCAAAGGAGGAGGCGGCGGGGGGGGGGCTTGGGGTGGTGTGGAGTGTGTTCCTGGAGTGCGTGTCTCTGTGGTGTGTGTGTGTGTGCGTGTGTGTGTGTGTGTGTGTGCGTGTGTGTTGCGGTGAGGTGTAAGCTGAATTCGAGGCTTGAGGAAGTGCTGGAGTTGCAGTCCTCCGCCACTCTCTCTCCCTCTCATCTTTCACTCCTTCTCATCGCCCCCCTTTTAATTACCACTGACAGTAGAGCAGGCAGGCTCCTCTAGAGCTCCTCCACACATAGAGCACCTCTGGTTCTCTCTATACCATCCCCTCTCCTCCCCTCCAGTGGCTCCCCCCTCCTCTTCCTTGACTCCCTGCACCCCTCCCCTCTGCTCCATGCTGGGTTTCCTATGTGGATGTTAATGGTTTGTGTCAAGGGGTTGCAGGCAGGCCTCCACCTGTTGTGTTCTGTGTGTCGGGGGTCAGCAGTGAGTCTGCATGGAGAGAGAGGGTATCCACTCAGCTGTAGATTCAAGCAGCAAGGGGGCACAGCACACAGTCATTATATGCATGCAGGGAGGAGGGGAGAAGGAGGGAAGGGGGAAATAAAGATTTGTTTCCTTCAGGATTGAATACACTGCGGATGTGTGGATGTTGGAGTGTGTGCGTGTGAGTTTTCATGCTCTTCCAGAGTATTGAGTGATTTCGGGAAATACGGTTTTTGAGCCGTGGACGATGCGAACCCATTCCCTGTAGTCTGGTTCTTATGTGCGTATATATGCATGTGTTTGTGTGTGTGCGTGTGTTTGTGTGTGTGTGTGTGAGAGAGAGAGAGAGAGAGAGATAGAGAGAGAGAGGAGAGAGAGAGATAGAGAGAGCACTATAGCCGGTGTCCGTCCCATGAGAGATCATTACAGAGTGGATGAAATTCCTTCCTACATAGCTGTCTCGTTCTGCATGATCATTCTACTCCTCCTCCACCGCCTCCTCCTTCTTCTCCTTCCTCCACTTATCTCCCTGTCTCCTCCTCCACCACCACCACCTCCTTCTCCTCCTTCCTCTCCTTCCCCCACTCATCTCCCTGTCTCCTCCTCCACCACCTCCTTGTCCTCCTTCCTCTCCTTCCTCCACTCATCTCCCTGTCTCCTCCTCCACCACCACCACCTCCTTCTCCTCCTTCCTCTCCTTCCTCCACTCATCTCCCTGTCTCCTCCTCCACCACCACCACCTCCTTCTCCTCATTCCTCTCCCTCCTCCACTCATCTCCCTGTCTCCTCCTCCACCACCACCTCCTCCCTCCTCTCCCTCCTCCACTCATCTCCCTGTCTCCTCCTTTACTTGTCCCTCTCCCTCCTCCCAGGAGATTTGGACAGTGCCATCATTCTGGATGGAAAATGGGCTCCTATTCTTTCTTAAGAACACTTCCATGCGCACACGGACACATACAGACACACGCATGCACGTAGAGGTGTGGCAGGCAGGAGATGTGTGCTCAGCAGTACGGTGAGTGATGAAGTTGCAACAGCAGATGAACACAGAGATATGGCTCCTTAAGTTACTCTGCTTTCAAATAATCGATACCAACACAATGAAACTGAGAGGGCATTATAGATGATCTTCCTGCCCTCTCTTTGTGTGTCTGGGCCTGCGTTCTTGTGTGTGTGTGTGTGTGTGTGTGTGTGTGTACATGTGTGAGTGCGTTGTTGTGCAATATGCATGCATGTGTCTGCAGAGAATTTACAAGGAATAGAGAGAAAACCAAGCAATTTCTCTGTGGAGCCATGCTAATCTGATTCATTAGCCTGTATACTCAATACATCCTTCATTAGCCCGCATGCTAAATACATCACTCATTAGGCTGATTTTGAAATTAGTTCTTTAATAACCTGCATGCTAAACACCCGAGTCAATGCTAAGCATGTCATTCATGGGCTTGACTGTTAGACACTTTGATGTTGAGTTGTTGTACGACATTGTTAAAGCGTGCATTATTAGCATACACACCACATTATGGTACATGAGTCAATACTAAATGCCTGATTTATAAGCTAGTCTGCTTCCACTAGGCAGCTTGAGGCAAGGGATTGTTTGCAGTCAGATGAATAATGGCTGTTTTGTCTGTTTACCTGAGAGTAGGATCTCACACACAGATGGTCTGGCAGAGGCTTTGCTAATGTGTTCTAGGAGCATGGACAGCTCTCTGCCCTTCCGCCAAACAGCAGAATCCACAACTCCACCATCATAAGCTTCTTAGCACCATAGACAGCTCCCATTGACCGTTTGGAGGATATTTCAGCACCCTGGACAGCTCAAACTGACTGGTTTGTTAATGTTTCAGCACCACGGACAGCTCTAACCGACTGGTCTGCTCATATCTCAGCACCATGGAGAGTTTCAGCCTCCAGCTGGTTACTGGACAGTCAGTGCAGGACTGAGGCCCCGGGGGGGTTGCACTGTGATGGCGAGGGCATAGAATGAAGGGAGGCAGCATTCTGGAGAATCTAGAACACCGTGTCTCCTTCACACCTGCTGCACACATTATGAGTCCTGCGTTGTCTCTGTGACAACACAAGGGCAGATCGTTTTACATCCCAGACTAGCCGGGCCCACCATACCTAACCTACTCAAGGACAACAGCAATGACCCACTGGAAGCATTCTAGCCAGACAAAAAGGAAACCTTCACGATCTTTTTTTACACTTATATAAACATCCATGTATATAAAATATAAAACGTCTAACCGCGTACATCAGCTGATTATTATGAACGCTCACATCTTAATAGTCGTTTATACTGCGATCTACTTGGAAGTCTATATCTGACGAGAAACTGTCGAGAGCAGCAACACCCAGACTTCCAGTACGTGTTGCAAACGGCATGTTCGCTTCGAGCTTGAGGCGCAGGTGACTAAGCGTGGTCTCTGGGTGCGGCTGTTCCTGAGCCCCATCTCTCTCCCATCAGTCCCTGCACACGGGGCCCTGGCTCTTTCCACTGAGACCTGGTAGAAATGTCAGCTTTCACACGCGCGTCGTGCTCCTCGCTGGGCTCCTCCGCTCGCTAATTGTCTTGTCACGTCGATAAGGTTGCACGCACACACCGGCAAGTGTAATGGTTTCTGCTTGTTTGAACATGTGGGGGAAACGGACCGCTGTCCTCCCATCGTCCTTTCATGTGTCGGAAGGATTCTGCCGGTCGGCGTTTGCTCGCTCTCCGAAGCGCGGAACGTCGTCTCAAGGGATCAGAGGGAGGAAAAAAGTTATTTATCAAAGCCGTTTTAGAACAGGGACAATCGATTTGAGGAAACAAAGTTTCTTGACTGCCGACAATGTAAGCTCGGTCTTTGTGTGTGCGTGTGTGTCCAGCTTTTCTTTCAAGAGAGGTGAGTGAAAACCATCACCTTCGGCGAGGACAGAGCGAGTGAGTAGATGGGGGCGGCATAGTCAGTTAGGTGGTTGACCGCATCAACTCAAAGTCAGGTGATTCGAACTGAGAGAGCGACCACGTCAAATCCAGACACTCTACTCAGAGTCACGTAACCAGCACACCAACGGACAGGGTGGTTAGGACAGGGGAAACGAGCATGGCCAAGCTCCACAGATAGCCCCGGGCTGTGCTGGAGAAACTGGACCATCTCCGTTGACAGGACCCCATTAAAGCAGCAGGCTTCAGTCCCTTCAGCACCTGGTCAACCAAAGACCCAAACAGATCACTTCAGGGCCCCAGCAGTGTGTACAGCCACCAGAGAGTCCTTTATTTACTACTCATCCAGTCAGGCCGCGTCCACTTATCCCGGGGCCAGCAGGTTAAATACTAAATGTCTGCTCCAATCTCCTCCCTCCTTTCTCTCCGCTCTCTCCTGGCTGTTTTTTCCCCTCGGTCCGGTTGTCCTGTTTTCCTCCCCCCCCCCCCCCCCCCTCCCCTTCCAACCGACCTTCCCATCCTCCCCTGACGGTCTCCCTCCTCCCCTCCCCCGCGTATCTCCCCTCCCTCCTTGTCACTGTCCTCTTCCCCTCCCTCCTCTCCCCTTATCACCTTCCCCTCTCCCTCCCCTCCCGCCCTTCTCCTCCTGCTCTCGCCAACCTCTCTCCTGGCCTCCTCCCGCTTCCTCGCTTCCCCATGCAGCCCTTCTCTCTCCCGTCCACAACTCCTACATCTCCCTCACTACGGTTCCTCACACCCCACCTGTCCTTATATCTCCCCCACTCTCCCCCCTCTTCCCTCTTCTTTCTCCCTCCCTCGTCTACTTTCCTCACACAACCTCCAGGCTTCAGACCATGCCTACGAACCTCTTCATCAAACGCGAAGCGGCCACTGTGTCTGAAGGATCCGAATGATTAATTAACAAGCAGCTAAAAGCAAAGCCAAACAAATCAGATATTGCTGCTGTTGCCAGTGATGGAGGTGGACAGTTAGACAGTGTTTGGGGTCTGTCTCAGTAGGCTGGGTGAACTGGGTGAAGTATAGAGATGCACACACACAGAAACACACACACACACACACACAGAAACACACACACACACACACACAGAAACACACAAACGCAGGAAGACACACCCGGTCACACAGCTCAGGGGCAGCTGAACATCTTTTTTTCATGTCCACTTATCAACCCTCTCCTTCGCTCTCTCCCTGTAACTTGTGTGTCGGCACTCTTGTATACACACACACACACACATGCTTGCCCTCTCACTCCCTTACGCACGCACACACACACACACACACACAAACATATTTGTCCTCTCACTCCCTTACGCACGCACACACACACACACACACATGCTTGCCCTCTCACTCCCGTACGCACGCACACTTGCACTCTCCCTCCCGTATACTCACTTACAACACGTACACACACACATGATATTACAAACGTATTAGGGAAGCCCAACTGTGAATAGCATCCGTTGCTGGCAACCACAAACCATGAAGTTGAGTTCCATATTCATTCCTAAAAGCTAATGATCATCTACTTGATCTACTTGCTACTTTTTGTGCTCCACACTTGACTTAATTCTTGCCAGTACTTGGTAAACTGTCATTATCAAATGTATGCATGCGCGTGCGGAAAAGTATGGATTTGCATGAGTGTGTGTTGGAGTTGTATACGTGTGTGCCAAGTCTAATGCTTTGCAGACATTGTTGGCAGTAGATGTGTCCTCAGTGGAACAGAGAACAAAGGGATAGACTCTTAATGAGCTCTGCTGCTGCTAAGGCCCAAACTAGGCCAGCCAACGGGCCCAGTGTGTGTGTGTCTGTGTGTGTCTGTGTGTGTGTGCGTGGGTGTGTGTGTGTGTGTGTGTGGACAGGACAGAGGCAAAGGGACTCGCATTTGAGGGAATTGAAATTTCATTAAATCAGCAAAACAGGTTGAACCCAAGTAAAACAGAAAACCAGCTTTGCGGCGTGTCGCATGCAGCATGAGGGACGTCTGCCATCGAACAAGGAAATGCAACAGCAACACAAAACCCAGCTGCTGACAAACCCACGACTTCCTTCCCTGGCCAAGAAGCAGACCACAACAGGAAGGACAAAGGTCAACGCCCATCCTGGCGCGCTAAGCGACGTCAAGCCTTACCTTCTGTCAGGCCCATGTGAATACTCCAATAGTTCTGCAGACACTGAAGCTCCTTCTTCATGCCTCTCTTGCAGCGGCAGTCGTAGAGCGGCGAGTCCTGCAGAACCTCCAGCGCCCCCTGGCACTCCCTGGAGGCCAGCATGGTACTGCGCTCCTGGTCCCTCCCAGACAGGCACTGACGCATGATCCGGTAGCGGGAGCTGCACTGGCTGTTCTGGTTGCAGAGTTCAGACGCACGGACACAGTCCAGGGGCTCCCTCCAGCCGGGGGCTCCGAGCTCGGACACGCAGACGCTCATGTCTGTGGACAGGGAGGGAGGAAGGAGGGTTAGCCCGGAGGGGGGGGGGGGGGGGGGGGGGATTACGGAATGAGCCGCCAACCACTGAGGCTTGGACTCTTTTAGGACTTCAGAGGACTGCAGAGTTTGAAAGTGTCGATATCTGAATGTGAAATGGTGCTCAATCTTCTGCTGGCTTTGTACACCTGTTATGTTTGGGTACTTTTGTTTGGCTGAGTGTTTTGGAGGGGATTTTCTGCAGGCTAGTAAGTGTATCAGCATCAAGGCATGCGTGCAAACATGCCTTTAATACACAGTACAAAGCTGTGCCACCCCACAGTTTCACCAAATTATTTGTGTGTCGTGGTCTTGTCTGTCTAATAGAAATTGCGTCACTATCAACGAAATGCCGTTCAGAAAACATGGTTATGCTCTGTTTCATGTCAAGCCCGTGCGCTCTCCCGCCAGACAGCATGCTGGAACAGAATGCACTCTTGGAGAGATCGAGCCTAAATTAAAGCGAAGCTCGCGGTGTCACGATAACCAATTTAAGCACCATGGACAGCTCAGTGACGCTACTGTATCTATCTCTGCCCTCGGGCTCGTGTGTGTTCGTTAAACTTACACACGAACGCCGGGGACACAAACGCATTCGCTCTCGCAAAAAAAAACAAAACAAAAAAAACAAAACAAAACTGATTGCATGTGGATCTATATCCGTCATACACACGTTCAACAGCTCCGTCCACGACTATAACCTGCAGGTACTTCAGGTGTTAAAGACCGGAGAGGACATGCCCTGCAGTGTCAGTTTAACCGTCAGAGCTCACCAGGAGAGCGTGGTCGTTTCTCAAGGGACATAAGTGGGCTAACTGACCACCAAACTGAGCGCTTTGTTTGGGAAGATAGATCCTTACTGAATAGGGATTAAGGCAAGGGTGAGACGAGATTCAACGCATTCCTCCTATGTGTGCGCGAGTGTGTATGTGTGCGCGCGCGCGCGTTTGCGTATGTGTGTGCGTGCGTGCGTTTTAGTCCACTTACCAAATAGAAACAGCAAGATGATAACGTTCTGCAGAATCATGGCAGGTTTCGCTCAGATCAGTAATCCCAAAGTCACGAGACGGAATGCGGACAGATTTCCCGCGCTGTCCAGATCACCCCTTATCGCTCCCGCTGGAAATCTTTTAAGAGGAGCACTACCGACATGGTTCTGCAACGGCAAATTGTCTATCCAAACGTGGATGCTGCTGCGCAAGTATTCACCGGAACATACACAGACACACTCAGTAACAAAACATCATGTGTAACGCAGTGGTAACGACCACATTCTTTCGTAGGTCATGACACAATATCCGAACAGGATCCGGTAAAGTCCGTCCATATGTAAAGGCAAGAGAGGTGGTGTCGCTCGCGCGTCAAAGTAGGCAAGGCTCTGTCTTTCACGAGGAACGCCGGTCTCCAACTTTCTGGGCTGATTAATGTTGAGGCGTTCAAGTAGTTTAAGCCTAACTACCACGGCGAGAGAAAGAACGCATGTTAAATGGCAGTTGCTCCGCGATTATCAAAAAATGTCCCTTCCCTTAACCCGACTACGTCCAAATGCAGTTAAACCAATTTATTACCACGATAAGCAGCCTGATGCGTAATGGCACGCGCTCCCCCCGGGGAGCCGGTAATAGATCATAGATATCCTAGAGTTCTAATTCACTCAAATATCCTTGTGCTTCTGCTTGCTTTCTCCTTTCTGCCTTTCTATCCGCAATGGAACCGGGGAAAACCTCTCTCTCTCTCTTTGACTCTCTCTCTCTCTCTCTCTCTCTCTCTCTCTCTCTTTGACTCTCTCTCTCTCTCTCTCTCGCACTCTCGCTGTCTCTCACAATCTCTCTCTCTAGCTAAGTTGCGTATCGAGCCTCGAGCGTTACGCTAGTCAGAATGAGGAGAGAGAGTAATCAAAAACAGAGAGGGAGGGAGAGAGAGGGAAAGAGAGAGTGGGAGTGAGAGAGGGAGAGAGAGAGAGAGAGAGAGAGAGAGAGAGAGAGAGAGAGAGAGAGAGAGAGAGAGAGAGAGAGAGCGAGAGAGAGAGAGCCGCACAGCATTGACTGTGTTTTCGTAACGACACATGACCTGGGGTGCAGGACTCACATTAAAACGCGTGGGTCCAAAACATGAATACACGGATCCACACACGCTAATGTATCCAATCTATTATATTACGCGATGACGGTGGGGGGTCCAAAGAATCCACATGAACTCTACAAGGCTGTGGACTAGCTTGCCGCATCATTACAGTTATTGCAATTGTTCAGCACACTTCTTGAACCAATTCTTCCCAATTATTGATTTTGCTTATGCTTATTGAATTCCAACTGCGCTGTAAAGGAGAGATGCCTCCAGAGTTTCATATTCAATTAGCATTCAAATGTCATGCTTTACAACAAGAGACACAGGGACAACAACAAGAAGAGCCAGAGAGACAAGGAGAGACAGAGAGGAAGAGAGGAAGGGGAGAGAAAGGTAGAGAGAAAGCGAGGGAGGGAGAGAGAGGGAGAGAGGGAGAGAGGGAGGAAGACCGCCCTCTGTATTAGGTCTCTCAGAACTCCCTGATTAGCCACGGTAACTAGGAGACTGATTGGTCTGCCAGCACCTTCCCTCCCTGCATCACCTTCCTCCTTCTCCTCTTTCCCGACGTCTCATCCACGATCTGTTTCATCTCTGCTTCGCGACCCCGATATTTGTGTTTATGTGTCTGTGTTGTCATTCCGTCATCTCCTCAAACTGATCCGTGAGTGTGCCTCTACCACTGACCTCTCCGTACCTCTCCCAGCCACTAATTGAATTAGCGGAACGACTAGATAGGCAATTAAGTATAATGAATAATTAACTGATTAATCAGCAGAAGTCAGAGGATACATCAGTCATCGAGTGATTGAGCAACGTTAAGAGGAGACAATTACGGTGATGAAAGAATTTGGTGAATCAGCCGGAGAAACAGTGATTACCCTGAGATCTGTTCCCCAGTGACGCAGTGACCCTCGCAGTGACCCTGCGATCAAACCTCCCTGACCCTTGGAAGGGGAGAGTAAGGGTAGGGGAGTTGGAAGGGCGGGGAGGGGAGGAGGGTTAGAGGAGGGGAGTTGGAGGGAAGGAGAGGGGAGGGGAGGGAGGAGGGTTAGGGGAGGGGAGTTGGAGCGGAGGGGAGAGAAAGGGAAGGGAAGGGAAGGGAGGAGGGTTAGGGGAGGGAAGTTGGAGGGGAGGGGAGGCCAGGCCAGGAAGAGGGGAGGGGACAGGAGGGGAGGAAAAGGCAAGGAGGGGAGGGTTGGGGGAGGCGAGGAAGACGGGAGGGTTAGGGGAGGGGGGCAGGAACGTGTCTCTTGCGTAAGTTTATGTCAGAGTGGGGCACCAGAAGGAATCTTCTGCCCCAAGGATCCATGGCTGGGTGACAGGCCCATTACCAGAGGGAGAGAGATGGAAGCATTGTCTTTGAGCAGCCGCCTTCAAGGTCATCCGCTTTACCTGCTGTTGAAATCCTTCGCTACGGTTCCCATGTGCAGACACTTATCTCGGTTGGGCTGCGTTACCTTTCATCTGCGGGAGTGTTGGAGACGGAGGAGTGGAACGCACGGGTTTGAGCGTCGGCGTGTGCGCCTGCACGTGCAGAGGAGGTTCTAACATAGTTTGGCAGCTGTGATTGTTTGGCTGAAATCCTGCTAACTCTCAGATCTTTAAAATGCCTCAGCGACACCCTACCGCTGCGTGTGCATTTGTGCGTGTGAGTCTGTGTGTGTGTGTGTGTGTCTGTGTGTGTGTGTGTCTGTGTGTGTGTGTGTCTGTGTGTGTGTGTGCATGAGGTCCAGTCTGTTTGACAGTATTTACATAAAACTCTGCCGATGGGATGACTGACAAGGTTATTTTGTCCAACTGGCAGCAAGTTACATCAAAACACACGCAACACACACCCTGCCACTGCTTCACCCCAACACACACGCACACAGACCTACACACACACACACACACACACACACACACATACTTCCTATTGCACACTGAGACACAACCTTGTCATCCGAGCAAACAAATGTTCATTTAAAAAGAAACCAAATAGGCCCGCTTGTCTGACAGGCTGAGTCCCTGACAGGTTCTGTTCCAGCACTGTGAGCCAGCCCCCAGCCCCCAGCCCGCCCTAAGCAGCCCCCATGCCCCCAGCCCCAGCCCCATTCCTCCCCAAATCCACCACTAATCTCCCCCCCCCCACTAGCACATCAGCCCCACCTTATCTCCACATCGCTAACTGCCAATCACTTGTCCCGCGTGCCATCACAGGTGTGCGCTGGCCCGGGCCTCTCCTCCAGCACCATCAAACTCTGCTAACCTGCCGCTGTTCCAACAAGACTGGTCCTAACCTGCCAATCCACAGCCAGAATCTGGCCCTAACTACCACCGGTCGAAGGACAATTCAGCCTAACTAGTTAGGCTTCTCATTTTCCCCTGCGAAAATTCTCTACGCTCCACAAACCTATCCAATCGAATCGGTTCTTCAGCTTGAAGGTTCTGCTTCATTCAGGGAACGTTCGTGGCTGCGTCTCCACCTTGCAGGTTCTTTTTCTACTTCTCTAGTGAGATTTGAGATCTTTCACAGCTCCACATTACAGATGGACACACACATGCACACAGCTTGGATCTGCAAGGGGGGTTTAATATTGAAACAGCGTATTAATAAAAAATGAACACGCTGGAATTTCAGTTGTCTGACTCTATCAGCACTAAAGGAGAACACTCGGCGTGAAGTTATATAAAATATTTCACAACAATGCAAATGAAGTCAAGTCAATTACAAGGCAGACATTACTAAACGAAGGAAGAAAATCGTTCCTACTCCACCGCGGTTGTTTGAAATCAGAAAGAGGAAAAGTGAGAGGTGAGGAAGAGGAAGGCCAAGCCAGCCAGAGCTGAGGAGAAGCTCTTAAAAGATGAAGAATCCGCAGAATAATGCCTCCCAATTCTCTCCATACTCGGCCATTATCGGGAGATCGACCAATCAGACCGCATCTTGACCCCCCCACCCCCCCACCCCCCCACACCCCTCCCTGTGAATGTGACTGGCAAAGCAACAGTCAGTTACACAATGAAGGGCTGAATCTATCCAGTATCTTCAGATTGGAGCATGAGCGGGGTGGACGGTGGGGGTTGGGGGTTGAGGGGGGGCAGGGTGACACCCAGGCCTGCAGATCTATAGCTGTGGGATATGAGCACGCTGGTATTGATGTCAAATGAACGTCACATGCCATGGAAGTGTGACATGTCAACCCCAGCAGGCTAGCCTCAGGACCCCGAAAAAATCATTGTGCAGACTCTCACACACACACACGCGCGCGCACGCGTGCAGAGAAAATCTTTATACGTCGTCGGTCCCTCACACACATACACCCACACAGAGAGAGAGAGAGAGAGAGAGAGAGAGAAAGAGAGAGAGAGATGGATTATGGCATATTGCAGTGCAGACAGCTGTCTCCATCTTATCCACCCCTTACCCTTTTGTCTCTGTCGTTTGGTCTGTAGCTGAAGCACTCTACCTCTCATTCCTTCTCTCTCTCTCTCTCTCTCTCTCTCTCTCTCTCTCTCTCTCTCCCTCTCTTACACTCTCTCGATCTCCCCTGACATTAGATGTAAGAAGAATTTGGCTCTCAATAAAGTCTGAATGATTCTAACCAGATAATACTTCCGTCTCCGGCTCACATCTCCTTCATGTTTAAAGCACTCTGTCCACATCTCCAATCATCTCCTATTCCTCATAGTCACATCCACGCGTTTCAGGAAAGTACTTAGTGCCTGCACTCATCGTGGATTAAAGGGGCACTCCCAGCAATTATTATATCAAAAAATGATCGAGCCCTGTTCATTATCAGTCTCGTGTAACATATACACTGTTTCGCTGTTAATTACTTGCCTCCCTTTCTCCCAGAGGTTTTGATGGAGGTTTTGATTGGCTGCGCAAAGATGATCATAACCAATCCCGACGGAGCTGAGGTTTCGTCACCTCTGGGGACGGGATCTCCAGGGGGGTCACGCTGGGTCCTGTACCGCGATTGGTCCCGTTTGGAGGTTTGTTGGCGTGGCACTTTGGGAGAGCAAATGAGAATTGATTGGTTTATCATAGCTGCACCAGGGGCATACATCTGGTACAGCTAGTCGCACACACACACACACACGCGCACACACACACACACACACACACACAAATACACAGAAATAAAGGCATTTTGTGTGTGAAATGACAGTAATTTGTCTGTACAGAACATTCTATTCCCTGGGCTCATAGGGTTTGTTTCACTTGTCATACATACTGACTGTGGCTTTATAGCTCTATTCTCCTTATGCACACAGCACTCAGGGACACTCTCAAACACACACATGCTCACAATAACACAAACGCACCAGTAGGGTTTTTTTTAAATGTATTTTTTTATTTTTTCCCTCAGACCCGGCTGTGTAGTTAGGTTAGGTAACACATGCGGTGGGCTTGTAATTGTGAATATTCTCACTGCATTCGCCGTGGAGACGGAGATTGAATTTAATTTAATTTGAACATACTTCCAGAGGGACGTTAAGATAACATTAATTAGGTTTTTCTCTTTTAACGTTTCTCCCATTGGTTTTCCGTTCATGCCCAGTTTCTTTTAAGGCTTCAATATTTTTTGTTTTTTTCTCTAAACGATGTCGGCGCGTCTGTCGGTGATTTTGGCTGTCTGTCTCTATCTGTCTCCGTCTCGCTCTCTCTTTCTCAAGCAAACACACGCAAATACACACACACACACACGCACACGCACACACACACACACACACTTCTCTCTCTGCCCTTCATGTTCGGTCTCCATGGTAGTTATGGTGACAGGCCCCTGTTCAGCACACATGTATTCCAGTTAAGTGTTTTTGAGAGTATAGGCCTGTAGTTAACGCCCCTCAACTGTAATTAGAATTGTCATGGGAGAGCTTTTATCTAGAAATGCACAACATACCTTGGCTGTTAAGATTGGCAACGTTGCTTTCACCCCCCCCCCCGTCCCCCGTCCCCCCCCTCCGCCTCTCTACCCAACTCACTTTTCTCTCAGTCATTCAGAAACCATCTTTAACCTCTGTATTATTTCCTTTCATTCCCCTTCTCTTTTATAAAGGATCTGACCTGTCATATTAGGAAATGAATTCATAAAAAAATGGATGCATGCATTCAATCTCCCCCTCTGTCCCTTTCTCTCTCCCTCTGATTTTCTCTCTCTCTCCCTTTCTCTCTCCCTATCCCTTTTTCTCTCTCTCTCTCCTTATCCCTTTCTCTCTCTCTTTCTTTCTTTCTCTCTCCCTTTCTCTCTCTCTTTTCCTTTCTCTCCCTCTCGCTTGTCTTTGGCTCTGCTCCTCGACCTGCCTGACTCATCACACCCAGCCCAGAGAATTTGCCGTTAGTCACATCCTGATGAAGTGACTCAAATGGAGTCTGGAGGCAGGAGCGTAATATTTCCTGCTCCTGATCACCCTGGCTGGTGGGGGCAGTGCTCGGTGCCCCCTCATGCTCCCCCCCACACTCTCCCCCACACTCCCCCCCACACTCTCCCCCTCGCTCTCCACCCCATGCTCCCCCTCGCGCTCTCCCCCACGCTCCCCCTCGCGCTCTCCCCCACGCTCCCCCCCCACGCTCTCCCCCACGCTCCCCCCCCACGCTCTCCCCCACGCTCCCCCTCGCGCTCTCCCCCACGCTCCCCCCCCACGCTCTCCCCCACGCTCCCACGCGCTCTCCCCACGCTACCCCACCGGCTCTCCCCCACGGCTCCCCCTTCGCGCTCTCCCCCACACTTCCCCCCCACGCTCTCCCCACGCTCCACGCGCTCTCCCCCACGCTCCCCCCCCACGCTCTCCCCCACGCTCTCCCCCACGCTCCCCCTCGCGCTCTCCCCCACGCTCCCCCCCCACGCTCTCCCCCACGCTCCCACGCGCTCTCCCCCACGGCTACCCCCCCACACTTCCCCCCCCACGCTCTCCCCACGCTCCCCCCCACACTCTTCCCCCCCACTCTTCCTCCCCATCTCCCCCTCGCTCTCCACCCCATGCTCCCCCTCGCGCTCTCCCTCTGTTTGGCGCTCTCCCCACGCGCTCTCCCCCACCTCCCCCGCGGCGAAGCCTCAGCCTTCTGGGTACTTTCGTCTCTCTTCTCTCACTCTCCCCCCCCCCCCTCTCCCCCACACTCCCCCCCCCACGCCTCTTCCCCCACGCTCCCCCTCGCCTCTCCCCCACCACTCCCCCCCACGCCTCTCCCCCACACTCCCCCCCCCACGCTCTCCCCCTCGCTCCCCCTCACGCTCTCCCCCACGCTCCCCCCCCACGCTCTCCCCCACGCTCCCCCCCCACGCTCTCCCCCACGCTCCCACGCGCTCACCTTGACATGGTGTCGTGACACTGCAACTGGCACAGGAAACAGGACGTTGGCGCCTGACACTGGCGTTTCTAATGCAGCATCGCTGTTAAAGAAAGGGGGGAGCGGGGGGCAGCGGGGGACGGGAGCGGGGGGCGATGTGTTAGGTGGCGGCCATCGCTGCTGTTGCAACAGGGATGCGAGCGTCCTCTCTTATCCTTGCGTCTGTATGCAGGCATGCGCGTGCTTCCTTTAGGGAGACCAGGACACCAGAGCTGTTGCACAATCGCCAGCCTGTCATCGGTAATGTCTCAGAACCCCCTACAGGTTCGACGCACTCTCACACACACGCACATTCTGTATGACACACACCAACACACACACACACCGACACACACACACACAGTGATATCTAATAGATTACAGCCGCCGGCAACTTTTTTTTTGATTGGACGTGTCCAATACCAGTTTACCCACGGCTGCAATACGACAGGCTGGATCAGCTAACTCCCCAGTCCTAACCCTTACACAACAACAACAGCAGCGTTCACAGACAGACTGCAATGACAGCTCCAAAGGCACTGTTCTGATCATTATGCTAAACTTTGGCTAGAGGCCGACCACTTCCTACTCTCCTGTACATCCTGTTTACTGCCCCCTTACATAACTGGTTGGGGTTAGAACATGGAGATGGTTTGAAGGGTCAGGGATCAGGAGCTAGGTTTAGGTTCACAGTCCAGGTCTTCTGGATAATGGTTGCGGTTAGAGTCAGTTTCCAGTCAGGGGTTGCAGAAAACAGGATTTTAAATGGGCCTGAACTATGAATCCCCACATGAATGGTTAAGTCCACATGCAAGCGTGTGTGTTTGTTTGTTTGTTTGTCTACGTCTGTTTACGCCATGGATATAGAGTGTGGAAAAACGACACTGACAGCTGGTGACATTCCACCATGCAAAGCCTGAAGAGAATTATGAAGAGGAAAAAAAATGATGAGGGTGATGATGGGGCACAGGGGTGTGTGTGTGAGAGAGAGAGAGAGAGAGAGAGAGAGAGAGAGAGAGAGAGAGAGAGAGAGAGAGAGTGAGAGTGAGAGAGAGAAAGAGGGAGAGAGAGAGAGAAAGAGAGAGAGAGAGAGAGACAGAGAGAGAGAGAAAGAGAGAAAGTGAGAGGGAGAGAGAGAGGGGAGGCTGGGACAAGGGATATCGTAGAAACAAGAAAAACATTACAGAAATGGAGAGATGAGGAGGAGGAGGAGGAGGAGGAGGAGGGAGAATTAAATGATGTTGAAGAGGGCCGCGGGTAAAAGAAACTCTAATGGCCTCGCTCCAGGAAGCCGGCGCACACAGCACTGCTCTCTGAAACACTATACGACAGGCCCATGCCTTCCTCCTCTCGCTCTCTCTCTGAGGGCTGTGACAGAGCAGAGTTTCAGAGAACACAAGTACGTTAGCTCACCTCCCAAGAGTCGACCCATCGCAGAGAGCGTTCGCGTCTCTCTGTCCGCTAAGTTACATCCCGTTGGACTTGTGCAATGTGAGGCAGGAAGTATGACAATGAGGAATAGCGTCCGTCGTGTATTGTAGTCAACTGAAGACGTGTCCTACTTATCCTGTGAGGTTTTAATGAGGCTACCGAGGGAGAGAGAACGACAAACAAGGTGTGGCGCGATGAGCGTGATGCTCAAAGGGACCCCACGTCCAACTTGGCAATTCGGGTGAATCTCTAAGTCGGGACAAGAAGAGACACATGCAATTTTGGTGACAGGCGTCTGTCTCAGCAAGCACGCGTCTATCTCAGCAAGCACGCCATTTAAACATTGTTGATCTTCGCTGAAACTGAATCGCAGGCTAGCTAGCTAGCATGGAGAGCTTTTGAAGTTCTGGAAAAACATCTGACGTGATATCGCTCTGTATGTTCGTCATTTTGGCAGTTATTTTGGATGATAAAAATGACAATTTCTATTCCCCCAGCTTTGAGTGTAATGATATCTTCCCGCTTCTCGCTTTGGACCGAACGCGAAGCAATTGGCCAGTTCTCCCGAAAGTTTCTGGAGTAAACGTGGCCTATTTCGGGTTGTTTCCATCCTGCAGCTTGGATATTGGGCCGGGCCTGACAGCCTGACGTTGTCTCAGATCCCACTGAGGGTCTGACCCGTGCTGCATCCCAGCAGGGTGGATAGAGTCATCCTTAAGATGCTGCTGAAGAGCATCGTTAGCATCGTTAGCGGGGTCTTCATCCGCCAGCACGACCTGCCTCCGTGTCCGACCCCGGTCCTGTGCTCATGATCTCGTGTCCCACGTATATATGTGTATATTGTCTGTGTCTGCATCGTTTACCACAAAGCTTTTATTTACTGCAAAGAGGATGAGAGCGTCTGTGTTCTACCCAGAGGAGCCCTGGCTCGCGTTCGCGTGGGTGTCTGTGTGTGCGTCTTTGTATGTGTATTTTACACGTTTGTGCAGTCTTGTGTTGTTGCTAAATGTCAGAAGCTATTGACCGCCTTGAACCAGAGGTTTTGGTCAATTACCTTTAAGCCTAATCACCAAACTCATCATTAGCTGAGTGGACATGTCTGGCTGAGTGGAGTGCCCACTCAGTGATCCCAGCTCTCTGTCTCTCTCTGTCTGTCTCTCTCTGTCTCTCTTTCTCTGTCACTCTCTCTGTCTCTCTCTCTGTCTCTCTCTCTGTCTCTCTCTCTGTCTCTCTCTGTCTCTCTCTGTCTCTCTCTCTCTCTCTCTCTCTCTCTCTGTCTCTCTCTCTGTCTCTCTCTCTGTCTCTCTCTCTGTCTCTCTTTCTCTGTCTCTCCCGGAACCCTTGTCTTTCCCACACACTCCCTCTCCCTCCCTCTCTCTTTCTCCCTCTATCAAAGCCCACACGACCACCTCAAAAGTCCCCCTGAAAGAGGACGGAGATTGAGGGGAGACTCAGACGGCACAGAGAGGCAAACGAGGGAGTAAGTTCCCGGTGAGGAGGGTGTTGAGGCGGGTTGTGGTCTGGTGAAAGCTGTCCCTGAGGCTGTGTCTGTACCTGGGCTGCACTGGCCCGTCTAGGGGACAGGAGGACAGTAATCGCCTGTGTTTAACAGGACAGCACAGACAGACCCTCGGGCTGTGCGGACACTTCACTGGGCCACTGTTACTGATGTGGAGTGACACACACACGCGCGCGCGCGCGCACACACACACACACACACACACATGCAAGGCTGTAGCTGCAGTAATGCGGGGGAGTGCAGATGTGGAGCTGGCAGGAGGGGCGTAGACATGCCCACCTCTTACTGCCACAGTCTCTTGTCATCCTGCTACTAAAAGCCAACTGAAATAACCTGGTCAGTAATGTGCTACTGTCATGCCTCCATTGCTATAATGACCGTTCCTTTACTCTTGTGAGGGAGTGTGTGTGTGTGTGCGAAAGACAGAGAGGGAGAAAGAGTGGCAGTATCGAGCGCTACAGTTTAAAAAAAAAACCTTTATTTCAGATCAAACCTTTGAACAATATTGTTTTTTTGGGAACCCCACATTTCTTGTAAATAGATCCCAGTGTTAATGGTGCAGTGTCCGTTGTCACACTCACTGTTGGCAACAGCAGCTTCAGTGGTGGTGAGAGATTGGGAACATCTCCATCCTGGCTGATGCTTAATGAAGCACCAAGCCAGAGTAGACGTCATTCCCTCACGCAACCATCATTCATTGGAGAGAGAAAAAAACAACCCTTATCATCTGCCTATGCTTCACCAGACAAAAACAAACTTCAGACGCAGACACAAGTTTGCCGACTAAAAGCAGCAGACTTTGCAGCTGTCTCGTATCAAAGGGCAGAGCCTGAACACACGAATCGTTCAGCAGCGATGGGTTCCATAGGGGCTAATGAAGCACTTAGCTAGATCCCAATGCCACAGAAACACGCACATGCCCGCAGCCAAACCCCCGTCTACACGCATAAACACTGTTACCAGAGTCCATAAAGTGACCACACTCACTGACACACACCAACACACCCTGAAACCACAGCTAACCTTTTCTCTCTTTTGTGTGTGTGTGTGTGTGGGGGGGGGGGGTGGGGGGAGGGAATTAAGGAGACTTAATGAGGCTAAGATACAAACAGTGCCTTTTAAAATGGGAAAGGGACTGGAAAAGCGCTGGGAGCATGTCTGTTCAAGCCCCGCGACTCGGGTGTGTCTGTGCGTTTGTTTTAATATCAGCTGTCCTCCGATCTGATGAGAGACAAGCCTCTTTAACGTCTCTCGCTGACAGGTAAATAGCTGCAAATTGCTTTAGGAGGCGATTGTTTGTCTCTGTTTTGATTTCCCGAGGAATTATATTCCTTTTTACAAAATGGCAGGAAGATTGTTTCAGTGGGTTTATGTACTTATAGTCTGACCCTCTTTTAAACCGTGGACGTCTGTGCCCAGTCACTTTCTTTTGACATAATGTCAAACCTCCCGGTATCTCAGTAAGCCAGAACCACGATGGTCTGAGCGTTAGTCAAATGAGAATATTCAGCTGAAATATTAAAGTGTTCCGACATCTGCCGCTTTCGGGCAGAAGGCCGTCGAAGCTTTCATCGCGGCGAATGACATTTCATCATAACCTTATAGAACCTTACACCCCGCGACAGACACCTTAAACGCCAACCCCCAGACGCCCCACTCCCCACCGCCCACCAGAGGCCCCCCAACCCCCCACCCTCGTTCACGGGCGACGTTGTTAAAACAACATCCCAATCTTTTTAGCCGGAGACCGTTCGGGTCAGCTTTTCCTTACCTCCGGAACAGAACAGATCGGTGTGTGTGTGTGTGTTGTGTGTGTGTGTGTGTCAGTGCAGGATGTAATGAATATGTGTAGATGTGTTCTCTGTGGTATTTAACTGAAGGAGACAAAGTAGCATCTCGGACGACAATGAGAAATCCTCTCACACTTGCGCAGTATAGACGCACACTCACACAAGCTCCTCACCACTTCAGACATACAGTCCTGCATCCCAAATACAAGCCTCTATGCAGGCTGAGGAGGATTCCATGTTCACCCTCAGGGCTCAAAGAACTGCTGGCATTTAAAGCAGAGCGCGCGGCACACACACACACACAAGAGTGATGTCACGCACACGACCACCACACAGCATTAATGCTTGCACACAACACACCAAAATTAGCACATACAAAGACAGCTGGTTGCCCACCTGTGGAACTGTGATGAGTGTTTACAGCAGCATTAATCAGATTCCGTGCAGCTAACAGATCTAACTAACCTCAAGCATCACAGCCACGCCCCCCAACCCCCCACCCTCGTTCACGGGCGACGTTGTTAAAACAACATCCCAATCTTTTTAGCCGGAGACCGTTCGGGTCAGCTTTTCCTTCCTCCACGGAAACAGACCAGTCCGTGTGTGTGTGTGTGTGTGTGTGTGTGTGTGTCAGTGCCAGGATGTATGTATGTGTAGATGTGTTCTCTGTGGTATTTAACTGAAGGAGACAAAGTAGCATCTCGGACGACAATGAGAAATCCTCTCACACTTGCGCAGTATAGACGCACACTCACACAAGCTCCTCACCACTTCAGACATACAGTCCTGCATCCCAAATACAAGCCTCTATGCAGGCTGAGGAGGATTCCATGTTCACCCTCAGGGCTCAAAGAACTGCTGGCATTTAAGCACGAGCTGCGCGCACACACACACACACACACGCACACACACACACACACACACACACACACACATACAAAGACAGCTGGTTGCCCACCTGTGGAACTGTGATGAGTGTTTACAGCAGCATTAATCAGATTCCGTGCAGCTAACAGATCTAACTAACCTCAAGCATCACAGCCAGGGACGCTGGCCAGTCACCAGTGGCATCTCTCGCTGCGCAGGTCATCTCTGCCTAGGGGGGGGGGGGATCGTACCTTCGACAAGCATCTCAACAACACCTACCCTGACCTTCTCATCAAAACTTGTCCTTCACGCTAAACCAAGAGAATTATTTATTTTTGCACAACAGGAGTCGCGACCCACCCAGAGCGAACAAGAGCGGGACGGCGTTTGAAAAACACGGAAGAAAAAGATCCAAACTTGAAGAGACCTGGCAGCTGGAGTGGGCGTCTGGGGCCGTCTGGCTCGCCCTCTTGCGTTCCAGACTCACTGAAGATTAGCCGGCGCGCCATTGTTTAGGACGGGGACTCTGGACCCTGCAGTGCCAGTGATGGCTTTTGTCCCCCTCGTCATGGTGATGGGCGGCTGCAGAGGATGGAGCAGCTGGCATTGGTGGCAGTGGCCCTGACTGCAGCCAGCTGGTGGGGTTCATAGATGGAGTCAGATGTGTGTTACTTTCCCCCCGTGGTGGAGTGGTACAGGTTGCTGCTATGGAAACAGATGATGGTGGATTCAAAGCCCACGTGTGACAGGTCACCTGCGATGTGCTTCTGGTGCGGTGGAACTCAGATGCCGCGCCCCCGGCGAGGTGTTTTGAACACGAGCAGCGCCCGGTGTTTGGCTGCGGCTACTTGGGGCGCTGGTGGATGGAGGCTTGTTGAGCCAACCTAAAGAAAGCCTTTCATGCTTCTGATGTAATAACAGGACTTGACAGTTCAAATTCCAGCTGCAGCAGGCCACTGCCAATGAGTCTACTGCAAGAGTTGGTTACTCAAAAAAGGTTGCCAAGTCGTTATCCGCAGGAGTCCTATTGAAACATACACAGGTGGAAAAAAGACTTTATAAACTGGGTCAAAGAAAATGGCAGGGCTTAGACAAGGCTATTAAGTGTATGCAAAAGCCTAACAGTTACCAGCACTTAAGTCCAGTTACATGCAGTGAGGTATAATCAAGTGAATGCATTAATGCTAGAAATAGATAAAGGGAGATTGAAGCTGGAGCATTAGAAGACACAGCATAGGTTGTGAAGCAGTTGTTACTATGGATGATCGGTACAGGACAAGCCCCCCCACCCCCCACCCCCGTACACACCCTCACCAGACACATGCCCCCCCACCCCCGTACACACACCTTCACCAGACACATGCTCTCTCACCCCCATACACACACCCTCACCAGACACATGCCCCCCACCCCCATACACACACCCTCACCAGACACATGCCCCCCACCCCCCTCCCCCAGCCCCATACACACACCCTCACCAGACACACGCCCTCTCACTCACACAGAGGCTCACACACTTTCGCACCCATGACACAAGCATTCGCCATCATGCACACTCAGTCTCTAAAACAGGAGACGCTCTCAGTCTCTCTCTTTGTGTGTGTGTGTGTGTGTCTGTGGGGGGGGGGGCAGGGGGGGAGTGAGGCTGAGCCCTTGCATATTTAGTCTGTCCAACTGCAACTGTGTTAATAATCATCCTGAAAGATATCCTAACATTTTCACCATATCCAAATAAGGTCATTATTGTGACACTGGAGCCCACATTTGCTTTAGTTTTCCACATGAACTGGATAGAGCTGTTACCTAGCAACAGTGATAATGGATGTTAAATTAACATCTAAACGGTTTATGAGAAATGCTTTAATGGCCACCATTCTTAACTTCTTTTGTAAACCAAAATAGCAGCATTGAAAAAATATTTACAGAGTGTGTATTTTGTTGTCCACCCTCGGTCTGAAATGTAAATCAACTGACAAACATGTTTACAAAATGTGTAAATCTGAAAATGTTTGCCCGTACTTCAGAGAGACTGATTGACGGTGGGTGAGAAGCTTTGTGCTGGAAGATTCACACTATCTGACCCAGCGAAACGTCTTCTATATTGATCGACAATAATGAAGGATTTTCACGACAATGAATTTTCTCTACCGAACGGAAAGTTGCAGCCAATCAATTAGAAGAAAGAGAGACAAACAGAACATTTCTCTCCTCTCTCTTCGTCGTTTCTCTTTTCTTCTCTCTCTCTCTCTCTTGCAGGTTGGAATTTCCTCTAAAACTCTAACTCAGCAGATAAGCTTCTGGCAAAGTTTCAATACCCAACTCACGTTCTGTCCTTCTCACTAAATAACAAAGTTATTAACTGACTGGATTAAACACTAATCCCTGAGAAGAGGGTTTGTTTTTTTATTATGACGCACATGCCTGCTCACATGCACACAGACGTAAACACATACAAACACAAACCCGCACACAAACCCACACACACACACACACACACACACACACACACACACACAAGGGAGGGTTCCCGGGGATCTAATGTCTGTTAGTCATGCTTCCAATTCAGACACAGCCCTGTGAAGTCTCCCAAGATGCGTCTCTTCCAGTATATTCTCTTCTGTTCGAATTATCTCCCCTAATTCAATTCCTTTGTTTTCAGGAGAGAAATGTGATTTAGCATTATCATCCTCTGTTGATGTCCTCTTTTACGTAATTGGTAACTTCATAACATGCTTTTCGTCTCTTAATAAGGCTCTTATATCAGAATTGAATTTCAGTGCAATGCTGGCGGAGGTAATGAGTGAGTGATGCTGCTGTCTGGGGGGGGGGGGGGGGGGGCGAAGCAGAGGGGAAGGGGGCCTCCACTTTTACCTGTCAGTCTGTCTGTCTGATATTTTTCTGTCTGTTATCGTGCACTGTCTGTCTGTCAGTCAGGCTGTCTGTCTGTCAGTCAGGCTGTCTGTCTGTCTGCCAGTCTGTCTGTCTGCCAGTCAGGCTATCTGTCTGTCTGCCAGTCAGGCTGTCTGTCTGTCTGCCAGTCAGGCTGTCTGTCTGTCTGTCTGTCTGTCAGTCAGGCTGTCTGTCTGTCTGTCAGTCAGGCTGTCTGTCTGTCTGCCAGTCAGGCTGTCTGTCTGTCAGTCGGGCTGTCTGTCTGTCTGAAACACGGCATATGTGTCTGTGTCCTGGCCATGCAGATAGGCGTCCACTTGTGTCTCCTGTGTGTCTGGGCTCCAGGCCCCGGCTGTGCTTTGGCCCACAATCACAACTGACCTTTCTGATCGGCCAGTAAGCCCATGCAGGTCAGCCTGTTGTTGTCATGGTGACACAGAGCCTTAGCCCCCCCCCCCCTTTCAAGCCCCGCCCCCTCCGTGCCCCATGTGCGTTATGTCTGGCTGAGCTCGCTAGGATCCCTCTGTCAGTCCCACAAACAAACCGTTCAGGCCACTTCAGATGCCGTCAGTGTGCTAAACATGGCTGTGTGCGCGTGAGTCGGTGTGTATGTGTGTGTGTGTGTGTGTGTGTGTGTGTGTGAGGTCGGGTGTGTGAGGTCAGTTTCGAAGGGGGGGGAGGAGGGGTGGAGCAAAGTGCTTGCGCTGACACGCATGTGCACGCGTAACCGTTCGTCGTTGGAGTGCTGTGTTTCAGATGACTCGAAAGAGGAGCGTAACGATTTGCTGCTCCAGAGCGAAAGTACCTGCAGAGCTCAGATAAGCATGACAGAGAGCGAGAGAGAGACGGAGGGGAAGGAACAGAGAGAGAGAGAGAGAGAGAGAAAGAGGGGGAGTGGAGGGGTGGGGTGGGGAGGGGGGAGAGAGACATAATAAAGAGAGATCTGCTTAAACACCGTTTCTGATCAGCAGGTATCTCTGTCCGGGAATCAATATTTTTCCTCTTCATTAGACAGCAGGCAGACGGACGCCATGGTGATGGATAACGTTCCCAGTCTGGGAAAGGAGTGCAGGACCTGTTTACAGAGCGAGTCGGTGTGTGAGCGCGCCAGTGTGTTGCTGCAGCCACTGAGCTTCACCGGGGGGCGTCACATACAGTTTATGAGCCAAACGAAACACCAGGGGCCGTTGGAAGCACCAAAGTGCATTTGTAAACCCCCCTCCTCCTCCTCCTCCTCCTCCTGAAAAGGCCATTTCACCAAAAGGTAAAAATGATAGCTGAAATTCATCCTCCATCGAACAGTACATCGAACTGTCCGGGGGAAGGGGTGGACAGGGGTGGACAGGGGGTGGTTCCACAAACATTTCCACCTGTAGCTCCTGCAGGGACCTAGGAGAATAAAGGGTGACAAAGTCCCTCTCACGTCATTTCTGCTTGCTCTCCTCTCAATCAGCCACCAGCTGAGCTCTGTGTGTCGTGACAGCCGACGGGGGGGGGGACGACGACAAAGGGGGGGACAAAGACCACGTCTGTGGGGCTTAAGTCTTCCCCCCTACCCAGCGGGAGGGAGAGGGGGGCGTTCTGTGTTGTTAAGACACACACTAGTCTTCTGTTGCACAAGCCAGAATGGTGTGCGTTTGTGCAGATACCTGAGTGAGACGCCACGGTGAACAGACAGGTCTATCGGTAAGACGGAGGCTGTAATTGATTTGGGGGGTGAGATGGGTGAGAGGCTGCCTCCCTGGGACGCTGCTCTGTGGGGGTCAGCACGTGGCCACAGATCTGCCCAGCATGTCAGAGTGGATGTTCTTTCTCCTCCAGCGCATCCCTTCAAAACACACCAACACACATACACTAACACACACACACACACTAACACACACACACACACCAACACACATACACACCAACACACACACACTAACACACACACACACACCAACACACACCAACACACACACCAACACACACCAACACACACACCAACACACACACACCAACACACACACACCAACACACACACACACACCAACACATCAACACACACACACACACCAACACATCAACACACACACACACCAATACACACATACACACACACACACACCGACACACACACACACAAACCGATGCACGCACGAGCGAGGAATAGTACAGTCTGTAATCAAGGCTCCTCTCTCTGCAGATGCTAATTCAGATGACCCGGGCGTAACCACCTGACGTGTCTTCTGCAGTCC
Organism: Plecoglossus altivelis; assembly: GCA_036571765.1. Classification (NCBI taxonomy): domain Eukaryota; kingdom Metazoa; phylum Chordata; class Actinopteri; order Osmeriformes; family Plecoglossidae; genus Plecoglossus; species Plecoglossus altivelis. The sequence continues at coordinate 1,971,572 of BROE01000015.1, forward strand.
CTCTCCCATCGCTGCCACTTGGCACGGTGAAATCCAACAGCAACGAGTCCAGCAAGTCCTTGCGATCACCTCTAAAGAACGGCGCTTTTTGATTCCAGACTGTCTTTTTGTCTGCTGTTCGCAGAGAATCCACACTCCCACGCACCCGCGGCACGCACTCTGGCTGTCTGCTGAATGTCAGAGTTGTGATGGACGAGGTTCGGCGTGGAGGCTTCACAGGGAGAGATGATTGCTTGTGTTATCAGTGTTGAAACAGACGAATCAATCCCACCCTGACGACCAGACAATTAGCTGCTTTATTAGCCTTTATGTAGACAAGCTCATCTGGAGGGGGGGAGTCAAGTACCCACAAAGAAATGATTCAGCACAGAGGGGGGGGGGGCAGAAGCACATGCGAGAGGGACAGAGACACACACAGGAGGAGAGAGAGAAAAGGAGAGAGAAAGAGAGAGAGAGACAGGAAGAGAGAGAGAAACAGGAAGAGAGAGACAGGAAGAGAGAGACAGGAAGAGACCAGGAGAGAGAGACATGGACAGAGAAACAGGAAGAGAGAGACAAGGAGAGAGACACAGGAAGAGAGAGAGAGAGACAAGAAGGAAAGAGAAAGAGAGAGAGAGACAGGAAGAGAGAGAGAGTTAGGAAGAGAGAGACAGGAGGAGAGAGAGACAAGGAGAGAGAGAGATACACAGGAAGAGAGAGACACAGGAAGAGAGACAAGAAGAGATAGAGAGACAAGGGGAGAGAGAGACAGGAAGAGAGAGAGACACAGGAAGAGAGAGAGAGATACAGGAAGAGAGAGAGACAGGAAGAGAGAGACAGGAGGAGAGAGAGACAAGGAGAGAGAGAAAAACACAGGAAGAGAGAGACACAGGAAGAGAGACGAGAAGAGATAGAGAGACAAGGGGAGAGAGAGACAGGAAGAGAGAGAGACACAGGAAGAGAGAGAGAGATACAGGGAGAGAGAGAGACAGGAAGAGAGAGAGAAACACAGGAAGAAAGAGAGAGAGACAGGATGAGAGAGAGAGACAGGAAGAGAGAGAAACCGAGCCAGAAAACAAGCGAGGGAGATAGAGGAAGAATGAAGGCGAGAGAGAGATGGCGGGAGAAAGAAAAGAGAGAGAGACAGACATAACGAGGGGGAAGAAAGAAAGAAATGAACAACAGAACAAGAGGCCTGCGTGCCAACTTGAACGCGCGAGTGTGCGTCAGTGTGTGTCTGTGCGCACACGAATACGGGCGTTTAATATGGAGAGCAAGGCATTGGTGCTGATTGATTAGACTGATTAAAACAGTGAAGAGCAGAGAGAATCAGGGGCCGCTCTCCATATCCCACAGAAACACACCGGCCTTAATGAGGGTGACTCTCCTCCTTCTCAGACACACTCAGCGAGGCCCCAAGGACACACAGGCTGTGGGAGGCCAATATCTGGGGGTCACCAGTTAAACAGCGACTGGGATCATCTGCATGGTCGTTATCATAAAGCATCGAGAGCGCGATGTTATTGCCGCGCTCAAACGAGCTCCGCAGAGAACGGCGACCAGCCAGAAGATGAGGGGTAACCCGAGTTCAGTTGTAAATCTGGAAAATCTATAACAGCCCACAGATACTGGTGTAGTTAGCAGTACCAAGCATGGTGGAATCTGCTGAGCTATCTGGAACCGCGACTCTCTGGGATAATAGTTGGGCGGGCGGGCGGGCGGGTGGGTGGGGGTGAGGGGCTGGGGAAGAAATGACCATTGATTCCTCCCTCTGGTATGGTATTGGTCGAATGTGCGACAGAATCGGAGTGGGAGGGATTCGGGAATGGATGATGTGGTTACCGTGTGCACCCCACACACACACGCACGCGCACGCGCGCCCCGACACACACGTTCACACACACACGCCCCGACACACACGTTCACACACGCGCACGCACACGATCGATGCTGATACGAGGACTTCAACCCGAAGACGGATTGTTTCCAGCCCAGATGCAGAACCAGAGAAAATAGCTTTCTTATTGAATCAACTGCAACCTGCTGCTCCCTTATCAGAGGCACAGACACCTGCTACCCACACACCTGACACACACACACACACACAAGCACTCTCACACACACATACGCACTCTCTTACTAGACACACAGGCGCGCTCGCACACACACACACACACACACACACACGTCAGCGGAATCTTCTGATCATTGAAAAAGGAAGACCAAGGTTTCTCCCTTCTAAATGTACGAGCAGTGAGAATCAGCTGTGGACTAAAACTGTTCAAACGTGTCAGAGGGCAGATCGTCCAAGGGTCTGCTGTGAGCTCCCTGCTCTACTCATGCTACATCCTCTTCTCTCCTAAGAGTACTTGTCCTTACTTGACCAGGTGCGGTTTGCCTTCCGTCAGATGTTAACTGCGATCCGTTATAGAATAGCTTGAGTGTTCCACCACGGAGGAACAGAACACCGTACGGCCCAGTCCAGGCTGGCCGGAGGGTCACACGAGGGGAGGGATGCCATCGCCCCGGTCCCCCCCCCCCGAGGGAGCCGAACGATGGAGGCAGGTGCGCTCGCGCGTGTCATCGGCAAGGGCGTCGTTGAGCCGCGGCCGGTCGCCGAGGTGACAGGCGTCAGGCGAGGACAACCAAACACACAATCTGTGTGTTTGGTCCCCTCCCCCCGGTTTGAACTTTGGATCTTTTCAACTTTTCAACGTTTTAGATAAACCTTCATGCTTCAGATGTTGCTTTCTGGCTCTTTCGAATGAGCAGAGCCCCCGGCTTACCCCCAGGAGCTGGGGAGACAATATCAGGTACAAAACACTCCAGTACCCTGTTCGCAAAAGACTCTGGCAATTAGCTAGAGTTCAAACTCTCTGTGATCAGTCAACCTTCCATTTCAACACACAAGCTTTCTCCTGGAATGCAGAAGGCAAACACAATCATTAAGCCACGCATAAAAGAGTTTACCCTCTGTGGTGTCGCTGGAAAATAGGACAAATGTGCCGAAAATGCTCTCAGTGGTGTTGACTGTGCACACTTACTTCTGAAGGGACTCTATTTGATCAGAGATAAATGAGTGTGTGTAATTATGGACTTCCGAAAAGCATCTTCTCTCCTTCACGAGCTCAGGGCGTTTCTTTCGGGGGCTTTTATGTATTTTCTTTCGCGTGTTCTCAAAGAAGCGAGAGGCGGAGAGAGGAGAGTGTGATACCAAATTATTTCCAGCTGAAAGTGGCTGAAATTGCCAACGGCTGAATCTCAGAGAATGTAGTCAAGATGAAAGCTATCCCGGCCATACACTCTCCTGCCGTGTGTGTTAAAGAGAGCGAGCGTGATGGAAGGAGGGAGAGAGAGAGAGAGAGAGAGAGAGAGAGAGAGAGAGAGAGAGAGAGAGAGAGGGAGAGTTGTCCTTTTACTGCTCCTCTGTCTTACCTGTAAGAAGTTTTCCTGCAACATCCTTCATGTTCTCATCTGTTCCAGTCCCTGGAGAGTCTGAGAAACAGACCAGGAGGGGGAGAAGGGGAGAGGGGATGAGGACGAGGGAGAAGGGGCGAGGGGATGAGGATGAGGGAGGAGGAGGTATATCAGGTGGAGTTTTGAAAGCTTGCTCCCCCAACGTCGCTCCACCTCTGGTGTCGACGCGCGCGCTGCACTCGCCCCAGCGCCAAGCCGAAACAGTCCCATGCCACCTTTTATTTTTCTCTATCTTTCTCTCTTACCCCCCCCCCTCTACACACACACACACACACATACACATGCACATATGTACGTCACACACACACACACACAAATTCCGAAGCTGTTTGATATCACTCCCGTGGGATGTGCAGAGATTAAGGGGATTAAAAGTCGTGGAGCCGAGATGGCGGAGAGAGGGAGGGAAGGAAGATAGGGGGAAGGAGAGAGAGAGAGAGAGCATTCCGAGGTAAACGCACTCTTAGCTCTCCCCCACCTGACAGGGCTTAAAATCTTTCTCAATAAGCACTCTTAACTTCTTCGACTTTGTCCTTCCCTCTCTCCCTCTCTCTCTCCTCTCCTTGTTTGTCTCTATCTCTCTTTATCGGCTATTCACTCGTCTGTCTCCCCTCGCCTCGTTCCTGTCTCTCCTTCGTCTCCTCTCTCTCCCTTGCTTGCCAAGTCTCAGCTCCTCTCATCTCCGGCTAAAGCTACTTACCCCTGTATCATCTGGAGCTATCTGCCTGCAGCTCGCACTATCTTCAGCATTGGGTGACCCCCCCTCCCTCCCCCCACTCCCCCAACAGGTCCTTCGTCGTCCCCCCTCCTCCCCCCTCCTCCCTTTCCTTCTCGCTGTGTATTTCCTGTTGCCCCTGTCTCACTCTCTCCACCCATGCATGTGTCTGTGAGCAGTGGCGCGTGTTAGGCCGTGTTGACTGTGTCAGAGATAATTGACTGTGGATACATATTTGATGCGGGCAGAGAGACGGCCATTAATAAATGAATAAACCAGGAGTAGCAGACAGGCAAAACGAAGCTGACCCTTCTGTCCTGCATGGGGCACCGTGCGATCTCACAGCAACGTGACGCCACATGAACGATCTGGCTGCGAGGGTACTTGGGGACCTCTTCCCATTACAGTGAACAGCCCTCCAGCAGGAGAATGTTCCAGAGACCGCTCCGTTCGTTTCATCGCTCGTCTCGCTGTTTGTCTTCTTCTCAAAAGGCACTTACATAACTGCTCGCTTCATTCTGAGAGAGACAATTCACTTTTGGAGTGTGTTGCTATTTGTGCTCGGGAGAGCCACAACGCGGAGTTACTGTGGGGGTTCGCGGAGGAGAGGAAACTATAGGGTACGAACGCAGGCCATTTTGCATGTCGGGCTTTTGTCGAAAGCTGGAACGAGAGCGAGGAGCAGAGGGAAAGAGGGAGAGAGGAGGGAGAGAATCACGAGAGCAGGAGCGAAAGGGAGAAAGGGAGAGAAGGAGAGAGAGAGTAATTAGATGAGAGGGAGGGAGGAGAGATTGTGAGAGAGAGAAAAGAGAAGGAAATGAAGAAAGGGGAGGTGGAGGGGGGGAGAGAGAAAGGGAGATGAGAGGGAGAGAGAGATGGGGGGGAGAGAGAGGAGAGATGAGAGGAAGGAGAGAGGAGGAGAGTAGTGGAGGAGTGGAGAAGAGGGGTGAGAGAGAGAGAGACGGACAGAGCTGCACAACAAGCTGTGTGTTCCGAGGGCGTAATCCAGATTCTATTTCAGCCGGCCGATACCCCCCCGCTCCCTCCCCCCCCCCCCTATAAATGACAAACTGTCTGCTTGCTAGTGCCTGGCCACACTGGTAGCCGTTGGGGGCATGCACTGCAGACAGGCTCCCACCCCCCCCTAAATGACAAACTCTGCTTGGCAGTGCCTGGGCCACACTGGTAGGCCTTGGGGCTGCATGCAGACAGGCTGACACACAAACACAAACACACACCGACACTCTGACACACCAGCACCCACACACAGATGTGTGGACCATCAGCGTGCATGGAGACACAGGTGTCCAGATACGGGGGAGATTTCCAGACGACGTCTGTGCTGGCAGTAAGCGATAGGGGACGTCCAAAATCACTTCCGAACGCTACTTTCTTTCTCCTAATTCCAGACGCGCGTCATCTCTCGGTCTCTCTGTTTCTCTCTTTTCTTCCGTTCTCTCTCTGTCTCGCTCCATCTTTTCTCTCTCTCTGCGATGAGCGGGGCAATCGGTTTGAGGATTGCCTTACGTTGTAGCACCCTTCAGTACTGACTGGCACACACACACAACACACACACAGGATACATGCACTCTCACACACTCCCTTGAGCATGCAAATCACATATACACACATCTATACACATACATACATATGGTGTCTCTTTTACTTTGGGGCTCCAGATTGTCTACTGTATATTATGGCTCAGATACAGTTCTGAAAAGCTGCCCATTACACAGCATGTGATGCTGTCTGGGGAGACCTTCCCATGTAAACATGTATTTACTATGAAAACCCCCAGCAGGTTAAGTCTGTGTTTGTGTGCACGGGCGCTTGTCCAGAAATGTGAGTCAACATGAGATCATTTTTCGCGTGCGTGCGCGAGTGCGTGCGCGGGCGTTTCGTAAGGGCCACAGGTGGTGAAGAGCGGAGCGAATCCGCGTGTGCGTGGTCGTGCAGGTGAGTGTGCACGCTCTGAAGGGCGGACGACCCGGCCCAGTGTTAATTAACAGAAGCGGAGCATCTCGCTCAGTCAGCAACATAGGAACAGCCAGGTCACTGGCAGCCCTAGTATTGGTGCACTCTAATTACTAACATACACAGGGCAGGGCAAGCCAGACGAGGGCGAGAGAGAGGAGAAAGAAACCGTTGGAGAGCTGGACCTACGCACGTCCAGTGGAAAAGAGCAAAGTTGAATGAAGATATATAGCCCCAAAAGAAGCAAACTGGGACACAGAAGTAAAGACTTCAGTGGAGAGCACATGAGCACAGGACACATGGGGTGGGTAACAGAGATTGAATCATAGGATGGCTTAAGGATATCTGGACTGGTCAACAGACAAGGGTGCATTCCACAGCACACACACATCCAGAGAGAGAGAGAGAGAGAGAGAGAGAGAGAGAGAGAGAGAGAGAGAGAGAGAGAGAGATGGAGAAAGAGAGAGATGGAGAAAGAGGTGGAGATAGAGAGAGAGAGAGAAAAAGAGAGAGATAGAAAAAGAGAGAGAGAGAGAGAGAGCCCAAGAAGAGAAAAGCCCAAGATCAGATGATAGGAGATTTCTGGTTTCAACACTATATTACTTTCCTGTCCTCTGGCCCAATTCCGAATGCTCCGGGGTGCTGATAAACTGGTTGTGATATCCTCCCCTTTCCTTTCCCCAAAACAACACACACACACACACACAAATAAGCACAGACTGTTCTTTGTTGTCGGCAAAGGAACTATAAAGATACTGTAGAGAGCCTTTTACTTACTACACACACTATGAAATCAACCTGATAGAAATCCAGTTTTAACTCAGCGATTGAAAAGACAAAGTGTGATGTAGCCCAGGGTTGCCAGGTTTGGCATTTGTACACACAGAGACGAGCTGTGTGCTTCCGTCATGGACGAATGGAGGAAGGCGAAGAGGACTCACCCTTCCCCAGACACAGAGTACACTGTTTCGAATATCTGGAAAAGGACATTCAAACGTAGAAAAAAGACTCTAGGAAAGAGGACAATTATGAAAATATGTTACACCCTTTAAATGAGCTGATTAACTCAACGTGAAACACTTTCAATAAAAAGATGAACATTTTATTGTTCCTCCAGGACAAAACCAAGAGGATATAAATTGCCGACAGTACACACAGCTACTCATACCATACAGGACCTCCACGCAACACTGACAAACACTCAATTCTGACTACATAAATATTGTAGTCTTTACCATATCCAGACACAGTCCCAATTACATAATCATTGATCCATATCTTGATCCTTCGGCTGTGGGAGGATTCCTGAAGAGCTCCAGATGGATCTGACTGCAGGCCCGGCATCAACAACTATTTCAGCTGCCTGTGATCGTACTTCAGACGATCTGTCTCCTGCATTCATATCATTTCTTTTTGGCTACAGCCTAGCGTAGCTGGCTTTTTACTATTGCATTGCATCATGGGGGCACCACACACAAGATGAAATCGTACCTGATCCGCACAAGGCCACTGCACACAAAAAAAACATGAACCGTGCAATAGCGCGAGACTACAGCATTGAACACAGACCTCGGTATACTGAACGAAGGAGACAACATTGTCAATGGAATGGAAACCAGAACCACTGTTACCATGGGATTCCATTCAGTAATGTCAGATAGTTACCAAGCAGAATGAGCAATATCAAACAAGATAATGTCTCCATCCACCTCACCTGCCCACACACACACACACACACACACACACACACACACACACACACACACACACGACAGACAAGCTCACAGAGCAAGCATTCCGTATAGTTCTCATTTCATCCCTGAATGAGAACTAGTGAATTCCTTGCCCTTGGGCTCAGGTAGCAAACTCAGGGACTGTCATGGTGTATTGAGAGAAAGAGAGGGAGGGAGGGAGCGAGGGAGGGAGGGAGAAATTATGAGTGAGAGGAGAAAGAAAGAAAGAAAGTAAAGAACAATTAGACAGACAGAATGTGGAACCGTTTCTTGTTCCAGCCACAGTATATCATTTATCATAAATGGTAAGCGTGTCTGCATGCGTGCACGGGCATACTTGCGTACACGCGTGTTCGTCTGCGCGAGTGGTGATGCGTGGAGGTGTTTACAGGTGTGTGTGTGTGTCTCAGGGAGAGAAGTAGACAAAGGTCTGCTAACTACACAGGCTTTCCACTGTAATTGTAGCCTGTAAATATATAGGCGCCCTCATTCCTATTTGTCCATCTTCTCGGAGGTTCTTATCACTTAACAAGTGTACAACCTGGAGAGTTTGTGGAAGATGATTGGTTTGAAAAGTGCAGGTATTCAGTTTCAGCAAGGGGGGGAGGGGGGGTTAAATTATAGACCCATTAGCAACCAACAACCCAAAACAAGGCACAGTAAGTGTTGTACTATGGGACCTTTCACACACAAAGGCCACTCAAAGTGCTTCACAGAGGCACGGGAACGTGGATTCATCAGAAATATATACCGAAAACTGGACAGTAAAAACGATTAAAAATTCAACAGTTGAATGAATGCTTAAACATAATAGAAGCATGAAATATAAACCGAGGGTGAAAGTGCAATGCTTTGTTTGAATGCTCAGGAGAGCAGGTAGCGTTCTGGATTAGAACATGGCAACAGTAGGGGGTGTCTGATAGCATCTGGAAACTGGTTCCAGGAGGGGCTGGGATATTAGCAACACTGCAGCCTTTTCCTGTTCAATCCAAGTTAGCTGCAATATTAGCCTATCTCTAATCAACTCAAGAGTCTTCTTGGTTGATATTCCAGGATGACAGGGATGTGTTTTGGCAGTGAGTGACGTCTGTACAAGTAAGCCTACTGTAAATTCAATTCTGTAACTGCCTGAAAGACATTGTAGGACTCTGGAAAGCACTGAGCATGGAGTATTGTTTCTCATATTCAGCTGTTATCGGCTGAAGGACTGAGCGCCCATGTGTAACAATAAGAAAAGGTTGGTTGTGATCAAAGACAGAAATGGATACTGAATTTGGTCTCCCTGGTTTTGTTTCTCTAGCGACTCTTCCGCTACCCTTGAATTTCCTCCTTTCTTTACCCTCACAGAAACACCCTGCATGTGTGACTTCACGCAGTGTGCGCTATACACACACACACACACACACACACACACACACACATACACACACACACACACACACAATATCTAAAGGCATACAAAATGTACTTGTGCAAATATGCTGTAACAGAAGCTATCCCAATGATGCTACTCCCACTAGAGTACAATAGATCAGTAGCTCAGTGATAATACATTTCAGTTTCAATCATCAGCCAGTCATCACCAGTCATACATTGGCTTTCAATGCTCTGTGCTCTCTTCTCTCTGTTGTACACACACACACACTCACACGCACACACACGCACACACACACACGCACACACACATAGACACACACACTCACAGTTGACTTCCCCACCAGCAGAGGGACAGTGCCCCCTGTTGCACAAAGACATCACTGCAATCCTCCCCATGCCCCTGACAATTGAGACAGCTGCGTGTGTGTGTGTGTTTATATGTGCGCGTGTGCGCGAGTGCAAGTGCGAGTAACCGAGCAACGTGAAGCAAGGAGGGGGAGAAGGAAGGAGCAAGGTGAAGGAGAGAGACAGCAGACGCAGAGAGGAAGCACACAGAGACATTAGTGTCAGGGGGCATGTTTGGGGAAGCTCATTTCCTCTTGGTCGCCCCTTCTCCTTCATCTTCTCTCCTCCATTCATCTAGTCCTCAGTTCCGCCGGGCCCCCAATTCTCTCTGTCTGATAGTATCAGGAAGAGCCACCTGTGGCCCCACCAACCCAGAGTTATGCCTTTCTCCCCATCGCCCCCTCCCCAATCCCACTCCATTCTCCCTCCGTTACCCACTCCTCTACCTCTCTCTCTCTCTCCCTCTGTTACCCACTCCTCTCCCTCTCTCTCTCTCCCTCTGTTACCCACTCCTCTCCCTCTCTCTCTCTCTCCCTCTGTTACCCACTCCTCTCCCTCTCTCTTCCTCTGTTACCCACTCCTCTCCCTCTCTCTCTCTCTCCCTCTGTTACCCACTCCTCTCCCTCTCTCTCTCTCTCTCTCCCTCCGTTACCCACTCCTCTCCCTCTCTCTACCTCTCTCTCTCTCGCCCTTGTGGCTGCACACTTCCTCAGCCGTCGTTTCTCTCACCTGTAGACTAGACAGTCCACTAACACTCTCAACTTGATTTTGTTCCTAATCCATCCATTCTTTCCGTTTCTTATCATCATCTCACTCCTCGTCTATTTTCCTTTCCCTCCTCCCACACTCTTTCTTTTCCCACTCTTTGAATGGTCACACTGAGGCAGGCGTGAAGTACTGGAATAACACATTAACATCTAAAAGCAAAATAAAAAAGGCAAACACAGAGCTTTATCTTCAAACCCCAAGATGGAGGCAGAGTCCCTGGTTCTGTCTGTCTTTCTTCCTCTCTCTCTCTCCCTCCCGCCATCCCTGGCTGCATCATACCGACAATGTGGATTCCTGTTGAGAGCCTCCATCATTTGTTCAATTACCACACACACACACACACACACACACACACACACACACACACACACACACACACACACACACAAGCGCGCGCACACGGAGATGTGTACTGTAGCGCTATGAGTAGCTCATTTGTTCAAAACGAGTTAAAGATGGACATTATGTCTACGCAAAAGAGACAAACTGAAAATATCAGCTAGCGCTCCCTCTCGCTTTTTCCGTCAAAATACATTTTCAGAGGAATGTTGGAATAGGAATGGAATAGGAATCATCAGGTTGCTATTGGTCATCCTTGATTAGTCAGACACAAACAGCCACTCCACTCAATTTGCCTTTTATATTTAGAGAATTGTATTTAATTGTTGAGAGAGGTAAACACCAATACAAAAACCAGGCGCGTTCACAAAACGAGAGCAGCAGTGCTTGATACTGTGCTGCCGCCCTGAGCATCGCACCTGCTACAGCAGGCTTCTGCACGCAATACCATCGTTATTTTGTAATTTACTGAAAAATATCTTAAACATGTTGTTTGTGAATCTAGAAAGTAGGGAGCAAAGCCCGTCTGTATACAAACATAATCACAAACTCACACCCGAAAGGTTGTAAGGTTAAATAATATTATTGTGTACAATATATAATAGGTCTACTTATAATATAATGTCTACTTTTAACAAAGGTTGCGTTTAACGTCTGTAATAAGTCTGTAGTGGACTGGTTTGACTTATGTCATAAAAAGGTAGGCTATTCACACTACGGAATAAGATCTGGAACCCCCTTTTCGGAACAGTCCCAAAGTATTCTACAGGAGATTAAGCGAATTAGAGTAATTCCCCTTTAAGAATCATGTAAACAAAGGCCGGTTTTGGTGTCTGTAAACGGTATTTTATTTTACGCAACTGTATTCTCTAAAACACCGTAGGATTACGGTACAGTGAAGGAATGGCGCAAGCGTAAACGCTTTATAGAATTAGAAAATCTGCGCGCATGCACTTTGTTAGGGGGAGTGAGAGGAGCATGAATGGAGCAAAATGGCGGATCATGTGCAGGTAACTAGAGGTTTATGTTTTTGTAATGAACAAGACTATAATATGGTTTGAAATTAACTGTTGCATGAATTTAAATGCGCTATTTACTATGCTGGCTGAAAGCATCTTGAACGCATGCACATCGCGGCCGCGCGTTCCAGGTTGGCAGGAATAATCGGATGCGGGTATCAGTGTTGATGACTTGTGGCCTGTCATCGTGCAGCTAGACTGGCTTATTGCATTAGCTGGCTAGTTCCTTGGGGGTGTAAAAAAAAGCAAAGCAAATATTTCTGGTTCCTAAAAATAATCTACGAATTCCGCATTAGGTAGAAGTTATTTTTGACAACACCTCCCTCGAATGCTATTGTCTAAATTAATTTGTGAAGTTAACAAGAAAGACATCCTAACATCAGATCCAGTGGCCTTTTTGGTTGCCAAGAGAGGATGGGCAAAATAGGGCTGGCTGGCTAACTGGCTGGCTACATTTAGCGGTTGTTATTCTCCTAGCTAACCTACACTATTATACCATATGTAGTGCCAATTTCGTAAGTAGTTAGGACAAACTTGTATTATCTAAGTTATAGTCCAACACTTCAGATAGACCACGGGTGTGTGTGTGCAAGTCGAAAGTCTGCTAGTTAGCGACCCTGCTAACCTAGCATAGCAGCACTGCCTACAAAAATTCTCCCGCGCGACCCCGGTTCGAAATGAAATAGCACGCTGAGAGGCGAGTGCTGTCTGCACTATTTCAATAAGGTCTTATTTCGCAGGCACGTGTCCCCTTCAAACAACCCTGTCATCACAAACTTGGACTGATGGCTCTGTGATGAATTGATTATTGGCAGCTAACGTTAGCTTAGCCAGCTAACTAAACACCTGTTTCAGGCATTGTATATCTGCTGGAAGGTGAAATAGTTTGTTTGCGAAAATCGCTAGCAAGCTCGTCGTAACGCTCATCTTGATTCCGTAGCCTTTCATTTCTATTTTATTATCTCAACACGGAAGTATTCAATGCGATTGGTATAATAACACTTCGTCGCGAAAACATGTTTGCAAACGGGGAATTACGACTGTCTTGACATGTTTCGTTTTATGATGTAGTCGGGCCCGCACTTGTTAGCTTACTAGCTATCCCTACTTAACTTGGCTGTAATGGTGCCTTATTATCAGTCTGTGCCAACTACATGGACATTGCATGGCTTGGTTTATCATGAGCTCCTGCAGCAGCAGTCTAGTTTCGGTTTGCTCCTGATATGTGTCTTTAACGGTCCCGTGTTCTTGTTTGGTTTCATGGCGGTCGGGAGGCAGCTGAGTGCTTAGACACCCGGATAGCTTATAAATAATTACTTCAGGTACATGCGCACGAGGGATAAGTGTCCTGATCGGGGCGTTCGTCCCTATGACGCCAATGTCACTTATCTTATTGCATAGTCATCTTCCACTTCCTCATCGTCCCATTACTATGTTTACGTGTTACGCCACTGTACTCATCAAATCATTATGCCGCTATTTTACGCATAGGCTACACCATGGCATGTTTTCGCCCGAATCTTTCAGAAACGATACTGACCACGTGGTTCTGAACTGTAAATGCTGAGTCGACTCAAGGCTTTCTTTTATAATAACGTTCGAAATGATCCTAATGTGTATTTGAGAGAGAAAGGGGGAAAAACAGTGTCAGAGTCGCAAACTGGCTCTTATCAGTGTAAAGCAGGGATCTGTTTTCAGCAGACATGCTATCTTCTCTGTGCGCTCCATACCTTGTCCCTCTCCCTAGGGCTCCTGTCTGTATCAGGGCTAGGGTTCAATCTGTTCCCCATCAGACAACCACCACACACCCCTGTACCACCCCCCCACACACACCACACACGCACGAACACTCTGCGACACACAATACACACGCTACTCTTAACAGGCTCATCAACCGTCCTTGTACTCTAGCAGTCTCTATCGGCAGCTAGCATCTTACAGTGGCCTTGTATGACTCAGCATTTTCCCGCCCTGCCACACATGGGTGCAACTGTGGCAACCTCTGGAGCACGAGAGGGAGGGAGGGAGGGAGGGACAGTTAGCTACTGGCTCGTAGCCTGATCAGAAGAGACTTGAAGTCATGTTTCAAAAATGTTGCTATCTGGTAACATACCCACTGTAATAAACCCTGTCCTGCCCTGTCGTTATCTGCATGTCCCCTAGTCCGAGGATTGGACGTTGTTATTTTTATACTTTTATGAAATACCCTGTGGTGTGTAGACGATGCATCGCTATGAATAAACCAGTATTATTCAGAATTGTTCCTCCTCATCTGTGTGCGTGTTTGCAGAGCCTAGCCCAGCTAGAGATCCTGTGTAAGCAGCTGTACGAGACAACAGACACAGCAGTGAGACTGCAGGCAGAGAAAGCCCTGGTGGAGTTCACCAACAGCCCCGACTGCCTCAGCAAGTGTCAGCTCCTCCTGGAGAGAGGCAGTGTGAGTAACCCGGGTGCCGACGCTCCCGATCGCCCCGCTTCACCTTTGCGCCACCGTGCTATCGGTCCACGCGCGTCAGCGGAACGCGGACCGAACGCCTGGCGCACGGGATGTTATGTTTACGCTTGTAGCGATGAGCGAGTCGTAACCGTGGGGGGGAAAACCCCCTGCTCTGTCGTTTTCTTCTTCTTCCTCCCCAGTCGTCGTACTCACAGCTGCTTGCTGCCACCTGCCTCTCTAAACTGGTCTCTCGCACCAGCAACCCCTTGCCTCTAGAGCAACGCATCGACATTCGTAAGTCAACAGCTCTCTCGCACAGACAGACACGCAGACAGACACGCAGACAGACACGCAGACAGACACGCAGACAGACACGCAGACAGACACGCACGCGCAGACAGACACGCACGCGCAGACAGACAGACACGCACGCACAGACAGACACGCATACACAGACAGACTCGCAGACAGTGTCGGAATCAGGCTGCCCTTCTTGGCGATGAAACTAGATATTGGATTTGAAAAGGACTGGGAAGCTGATCACAGCCCCAGAATGCATTTTAGTCTCAGCCAGAGCAGTGCCAGTCAGGCGTAGTAGTTACAGTGGCTGACAGTACTCACCCACGTTTGTGTTTGAATGCGCGGGTCTCCTGTGTTTTTCTCCTCAGGGAACTATGTGCTTAACTACTTGGCTACTCGGCCAAAGTTGGCAGCATTCGTCACTCAGGCGCTGATCCAGCTCTACGCCAGAATCACCAAGCTGGGCTGGTTCGACTGCCAGAAGGATGACTACGTCTTCAGAAACGTCATCGCTGACGTCACACGCTTCCTCCAGGTACCTGTGAGTGTGTAGGCTCTATGTGTGTGTGTGTGAGTGTGTAGGCTCTATGTGTGTGTGTGAGTGTGTAGGCTCTATGTGTGTGTGTGAGTGTGTAGGCTCTATGTGTGTGTGTGCGTGTGACTACATTCACTGGACTTGTTCACATCCGTCTTAACGTGCGGGGTTCTCTGTGTGTCTCTGATCTCGCTACTTGTTTCTGCTGTGTGCTTCTACAGGACAGTGTGGAACACTGTATAATAGGGGTCACCATTCTCTCCCAGCTGACCAATGAAATTAACCAAGTAAGATTTCTGGGCCTCTCCTCTTCTTGCCGGTCCTCCCCCCCTCTCCTCCTCTTCTTGCCGGTGCTCCTCCTCTCCTCTTCTTCTTGCCGGTGCTCTCCCCCCCCCCTCCTCCTCTTCTTGGCGGTCCTCCTCCCCCCACCCCTCTCCTCTTCCTCCCCCCCGGCCCGCCCCTCCATCCCTCCTCTCCTGGCTGCGTGCTTCTGATGGCGTGCTTCTGTGTGCAGGCTGACACCACGCACCCTCTGACCAAGCACAGGAAGATCGCGTCATCATTCAGAGATTCCTCCCTGTTCGATATCTTCACTCTCTCCTGCAACCTACTCAAACAGGTGCGTGTGCATACAAGGTTGCTTATTATCAGTCGTGTTTCTTTGACTCCATCTACGCAATCTCCGTCTCACCCGTCTCCCTACTTCCCTCCCTCCCGCGTGTCACTTCCTCTCCCTCCTGTTTGTCCAGGCCTCGGGGAAGAACTTGAACCTGAACGACGAGTCGCAGCACGGCCTGCTGATGCAGCTCCTGAAGCTAAGTCACAACTGCCTCAACTACGACTTCATAGGAACGTCCACGGACGAGTCGTCCGACGACCTCTGCACGGTGCAGATCCCCACCTCCTGGAGATCAGGTAGCTGGGGGGGGGTCAGGAGGGGTCAAGGGGCACAACCACCAGGTGGCTTCTGGGAAGTGGTGGCTCATTCAGTAATGGACTCACTCTTTTTCTTCTTCTTTTTTTCCCCCTCGCAGCTTTCCTTGATTCCTCCACCCTTCAGCTCTTTTTTGATTTGTATCATTCCATCCCTCCATCCCTCTCCCCGTTGGTGAGTGAAGATAAACGTTTCTTATTCGTCTGACTCAGGGGGTCTGCTCGAGAGTGTGAATGCTCGGTGGCTGGTAGATTAAGCGTGGATGCTAAGTGACCGTCTCCGTCGAGTAATAGGTGGTTCTCGTGCGCGCAGGTGTTGTCGTGTCTCGTCCAGATAGCGTCGGTCCGTAGGTCTCTCTTCAACAACGCGGAGCGAGCCAAGTTCCTGTCTCACCTGGTGGACGGGGTCAAAAGGATATTGGAGAACCCACAGGTAGACACACCCACACACAAATCTCTTAACACACAGACAGGTCGTTTACTGTCTGAAGAACGAGAGGTGAGCTCTCGTTGTTGCCGGTGTTGATCATGTGTGTGCGTGTGTGTGTGTGTGTGTTTCAGAGCTTGTCAGATCCCAATAATTACCACGAGTTCTGTCGTCTACTGGCGAGACTAAAGAGTAACTACCAGCTGGGAGAGCTGGTCAAAGTGGAGAACTATCCGGAAGTGATCCGCCTCATAGCCAACTTCACTGTCACAAGTCTACAGGTGGGTTCAGTTTGGCGCAAATATCATCCAGGAACCTTGAGAAACCTTCTGGCCAACCTGCGCACACTATGACCTGTTTTTCCCAGAAACGTTGGTCTGCTGTACACTCTCATTTGGATGGTTTTAAATGGCCCATTTTCATACATTCACATCACTGCATCGGTTAAGCTCACAAGAGCAGCTGAGACAGCTGGAGGGAGATCTGGAGGGCTAACGGAAGTGTGTTTTGCGTGTGCGTGCGTGTGTGTGTGTGTGTGTGTGTGTGTGCCAGCATTGGGAGTTTGCCCCCAACAGCGTTCACTACTTGCTGAGCCTATGGCAGCGCCTGGCAGCCTCCGTCCCCTACGTGAAGGCCACTGAGCCCCACCTCCTGGAGACCTACACCCCCGAGGTCACCAAGGCCTACATCACGTCACGCCTGGAGTCAGTCCACATCATCCTCCGGTACGCTCACACACACACACACACACACACACACACACGCTCACACACACACACACACACACACATGCCACGCAAGCACACCCATGCCTTTAATAGACGGGTCTGTTAAGACACTGTTTGAGGTAAATCTAACATGTGTGTGCACAGGGACGGTCTTGAAGACCCTCTGGACGACGCTGGCCTGGTGCAGCAGCAGCTGGACCAGCTGTCCACCATCGGCAGGTGTGAATATGAGAAGACCTGCGCCCTCCTGGTGCAGCTGTTTGACCAGGCAGCCCAGACCTACCAGGAACTCCTCCAGTCCACCAACTCCAGCACCATAGACATCACAGTACAGGAGGGTGAGTACACACACACACACACACACGTGTGTACCAGAAGAGAAGCTGTTCCTCGATGCAGTGGTCTTCAGGCCTGGTCCTTAGGGTCGACAGCGTTCAGATGTTTCCCCGCTCCGAACGCGCCTGATTCAGATGGACGAGTTGTCATCAGGCTCCTGCAGAGCTTGGGGGTCTGGAGGACCAGGGTTAAAGAGCCACTGCTCTAACGCACTGGTTCTCCCCGCTCCCTTACCCCGGATACTCTCCTTCTCCAGGCCGGTTGACATGGTTGGTCTACATCATCGGAGCTGTGATTGGAGGGAGAGTGTCGTTCGCCAGCACAGACGAACAGGATGCCATGGATGGAGAATTAGTGTGTCGGTATGCAGACACACACTTACTACTTTGCGTAGACCATATAGTATACCATGTTAAAGTAGGACCTTCAAACTTAAGGGTTAAGGTTAGAGCACCGTAATTTTGAATGAAAGTGGTGGGGCCCCACTAAGATAGAAAAACAAACCCGTGTGTGTGTGTGTGTGTTTGTGGTAGGGTACTACAGCTGATGAACCTGACGGACTCCCGGCTAGCCCAGGCTGGGAACGAGAGACTGGAGCTGGCAATGCTCAGCTTCTTCGAACAGTTCCGAAAGATCTACATCGGTGATCAGGTGCAAAAATCATCCAAGGTAATTACGCCCCCTCCCCGACCGCACGCACAGGGTCGTTCACACCCCCCGTTCCCCTCCTGCCGTGGGATCCTGTCTCGCTTTAGACTAGGACCTTGTAACTCATGGCTTTGGCCTGTCAGCCCCTACCTCCTGTGTCTTCACCAGTGTCAGGGGCCTTGCTGGGGTGGGTGAACAGGTCTTTTGTCCCAGACTATTGTCTGCTGCTGCTGACTGCAGCCTTTCGCAGAGGCCCCCTGGGTCATATCTGCAGCTGCTGATGCAGAGGTGTTGTTTTAACTGCTGTTCATTTAACATGCTCAGTGTGTGTGGGGTGTGTGTGTGTGTGTGTGCGGACTGACGGGTGTGTGTTCTCTTTGTCCCGGGCAGAAACTGCAAAATGTGAACGGGCCAGATAAGTGGTGGAATGTAGAAAGATTAGCTATCTCCCATCCTCACCCATTCGTGTCCCATTGGTTAGGTCCTAGTCCCTCCCCCTCTGCCCCACCCCCACCCCCCCACCCCCCCCTTCCCGGGAGTGGAAACGTAGCAGACTGGTGGTAGTGCTATTGACCCTGTGGTCAGTCTTAGGTCAGGTGGCCTTGTCTCAGTGAAACCTCCCCATGTGGGGATTGCAGAGTTAGCATCTCCATCTCCCTCTAGCAGGGGGGGATGTAGGACGGGCGTGGCTAGCTGTGGCCAAACTGAACACTACCACCATTTGATTATGAAGCAGCTTTTGTCTCTAGCATGGTTACAACTCAAATTCTCGAGGTGTTGCTTGCAGAATGCCAATACGCCCGACAAACACACACACACACACACACCGTGTCCCCACCCCTCAGGTCTGCTCTCTACTCCCACCCGAAGTGTCAGTAGCATGTAGCAGGTGCATCGTAAGAGGCTAGCCCATGCTTGCGTATGTGCTAATATGTCAGCATCTTAGTAGAGACGCAATCTTGTTAACTGAGGCAGATTCTGGTCACTAGACACCCGTCAGTCGCTGTGTCCGTGTGTAGAGGTCTACAGTGATTTTGGGGCGTTCCTCATCAAGTGATGAGTTGATGATGTTCGCGTGTGTGTGCGCTTGCCTGTGTGTGTGTGTGTGTGTGTGTGTGTGTGTGTGTGCGTGCGTGCGTGCGTGCGTGCGTGCGTGTGTGTGTTCTCAGCTGTACCGGCGGTTGTCCGAGGTGCTCGGTCTGAACGACGAGACCATGGTCCTCAGCGTCTTCATCGGGAAAATGTGAGTCGTCGAGCGTTTTGCAGTGTGGTAGCGACATCCGCGTTTCACATCTAGATTGCCCACTTAACCGACTCTCCTTTCCCTGGTGTTCAGCATCACCAACCTGAAGTACTGGGGCCAGTGCGAACCCATCACCTCCAAGACCCTGCAGCTGCTCAACGACCTCTCCATAGGATATCCTTTGTGCGTGGGGGCGTCCAGATGCGCGTGATGAACGTTGTGACTGTGATCCTCAAACAAACATGGAGGGGGAGGGGGGGTAAAACAGAGCTTGAGAGTCCATAACACGTACGGGGAACGTGCAGCTGCCTTGAGTTCCTGTGGGTGAGTGGTGAGAGTTGGTTGTGTGACGACAGAGCGAGCACTTCTCCTTCCTGGGGGTGAACAACCAGTCCAACCTGAGTGACATGCGCTGTCGGAGCCGAACCTTCTGAGCGAGCTGTCCTGGGACGCCTCCTCATCGGTCGGAGTCTAGGTACTCGGCGGGACTCCTTCCCTCTCCTGCATGTTGCGAATATCCTTTTGCTCTTACGTTCCCTCTCACTCACACACATGCTAGTATTTGCTGACACCCTTTTCTCTCACTAACTGTGCGTGTGTGTGTGTGCGTGTGTGTGTGTGTGTGCGTGTGTGTGTGTGCGTGTGTGTGTGTGTGCGTGGCGCTGCGGCGTGTGTTGCGTGCGTGTGTGGTGTGTGCAGGTGTGTGTTGTGCGTCTGACTGTCAGTTGAGCGAGACGAGGATCAGTTTGAGCAGTTCATGCTCCCTCTGACGGCGGCTTTTGAAGCAGTGGCTCAGATGTTCAGCACCAACACCTTCAACGAGCAGGAGGCCAAGGTAGGAGACACACAGGCTTTCCTCCCTGGCAGCCACACATACACTGCGCGTGAAGCGTAACATGTTGCTCACACACACACACACTTATAAATATATTTTGTCTCCTTTAGAGGACACTGGTGGGTTTGGTACGAGACCTGCGAGGCATCGCCTTCGCCTTCAACGCCAAGACCAGCTTCATGATGCTGTTTGACTGGATGTATCCTCCTCTGTGTCCTACCCCAGCTGTCCTGGACTGCATCTGTCTTGGGCTGTTGTGATTTGTCTGGCTATGCTGCTAGCGTTGTAGATCTGTTCGTATTAAGGACAGATGATTGGATCCAATCGGTATTAACCATTTTTAATATTGTAGCGGTTATAGACTTGATAGACCGTCTTACGGAGTTGTTCCAGACTGTCCTGAACATGAGCATGTTGACTGGTTGAGAGTATTGTCCTTTACTCCGCTCCTCAGATACCCAGCTTACATGCCCATCCTTCAGAGAGCCATAGAGCTCTGGTACCATGTCCCAGCATGCACCACGCCCGTCCTCAAGCTCATGGCTGAACTCGTCCACAATAGGTACAGATTAGCAAAAATGACAAAATTAGCCTGTAGCTAACCTGTAGCTAACCTGTAGCCAGCCTGTAGCTAACCTGTAGCCAGCCTGTTGTGAGCGTGGTTGTCCATGTGTCTCCAGGTCACAGAGGTTACAGTTTGATGTATCATCACCCAACGGGATCCTGCTGTTCAGAGAAACCAGCAAGATGATCACCACCTACGGTAAGAGTCCATCTCTACCGTGTGTGTGTGCTTGTGTGCGTGTGTGCTTCTGTGTCTCATTCCATCTCCCCGTGTGCGTAGGAAACCGTATCCTGACCCTGGGTGAGGTTCCTAAGGACCAGGTGTACGGCGTGAAGCTGAAGGGTGTAAGCGTGTGTTTCTCCATGCTTAAGGCCGTCCTCAGCGGCAACTACGTCAACTTTGGCGTGTTTCGTCTCTACGGCGACGACGCCCTCGACAACGCGCTGCAGACGTTCATCAAGCTGCTGCTGTCCATCCCTCACAGCGACTTGCTGGTAGACGCACACACACACACACACACGCACACACTCTGTGTCTTCAGTGCTGTTCCAGCACGGTTCTTGTCCGTGGGTGCTGAGCGAGTTCTTCTGTTCCTGTACAGGACTATCCCAAGCTGAGCCAGTCCTTCTACTCCTTGTTGGAGGTTCTGACCCAAGATCACATGAACTTCATCGCCAGTCTGGAACCTCACGTGGTCATGTACATCCTTTCCTCTATATCGGAGGGGCTCACCGCGCTGGGTAATACACACACACACACACACACACACACACACACTTGTTGCTGAAGCCTAAAGGTAGTTTCGGACGAATGCTTCTACCTACTACTACATGTGTGCGTGTGTTGTAGATACGATGGTGTGTACGGGGTGTTGCTCCAGTCTGGACCACATCGTCACCTACCTGTTCAAGCAGCTCTCACGCTCCACCAAGAAACGGCCTGCTCCCATGGCAACAGACGATCGCTTCCTACACATCATGCAGCAACATCCGGAGATGATCCAACAGGTACACACACTCACACACAAAGACACACAAAGACACACAAAGACACACACTACCCCACAAACACACAGAATACTTGATATGCTTTTTTGACAAGTTTTCATTTGTTCTTGCGGCAGATGCTCTCCACTGTGCTGAACATCATTATCTTCGAGGACTGCAGAAACCAGTGGTCCATGTCCAGGCCTCTACTGGGCCTGATCCTGCTCAACGAGAAGGTACACACACACACACACACACACACACACCTGGCACCACTGCTAGGAAACATTTCTTCCTTGTCCTTGCCTGAATGTTTTTGCAGACCAGCATTTCAAATTGTGCGTGTGTGCGTGTGTGTGCCTGTGCGCCTCCTTCAGTATTTTGCGGACCTGAGGAACAGTATAGTGAACAGCCAGCCTCCAGAGAAGCAGCAAGCCATGCACTTATGCTTTGAGAACCTGATGGAGGGAATAGAACGCAACCTGCTCACCAAGAACCGCGACAGGTCCGACACGCACGCGCTCGATCACACTTACTCATCCCAAAAAAACGCCTCTGATTGGCCCCTCTCCGCCACCTACCACACTTGAACCTCACGTTTCTCTCTCTCCCTCTCTCTCTCCCCCTTCCCACAGGTTCACCCAGAACCTGTCAGTATTCAGGAGGGAAGTCAACGACAGCATGAAGAACTCCACCTACGGCGTCAACAGCAACGACATGATGAGCTGACATTCCACACAGCAGAGTCTTACTCAGACCCGCCCCGAGTCTCCGCTGTTCACCCCTCCCCGCTCCACGCCCGGCCCCCCCCCTCACGTCCTGCTCAGCCCGCCCCCTCCCCCACCTCACCCCCTCTCACCGCTGGGGCCAGGATGCCTAGGGACCCTTTCTTAACCGGCCTGCACTCCTCTGTATTGCACCCCTCCATTCCCTTCTTTATGTTCCTCCCTTCGGTTTTTTTTTATTTTATATAAGCATATATAAATATATACAGATCTATTTTATAGCCAGCGTGCGGAGGCCTCCCGAGGTCACACACCTAGCTTAGGGGGTGGGGGGAGGGTTGGAGGTCATCCTTAGGATTCGAGTGGGGTTAGTCGGGGCACCTCCGCGCACTCTAAAGGGAGGGAATCACAGGCGGGGGAGGAAGAGGAGTGCAGGAATTTGGGGGGGGGGGGGGGGGGGAGGCGGTCTGGGTGCAAGTGTGCTGTACGCTGCCTCTGCCTGCCTTGTATAGAAACACACACGTGGGGGGGGGCCCGGGGGGGACAACAACAAGTGTACATTTTTTTTCATAACATTTTGAACAATGTTTATAATGAATTGAATTTAAAACACAAAATGAGAAAAATGCGTGATTGAACTTTTTACAGTCTAGTGAGTTAGTGCACCTGTCTGTCTGTGTGAGGAGCAAACTTCCTACAGGAGCTAGGAGAAAGAAAGAGAGAGAGAGAGAGAGAGAGAGAGAGAGAGGGATTCAGAAAGTGAGGGCATATGCGTGAGCTGTGGAAGAGTACGACCAGAGAGAGAGAGAGAGAGCGAGAACGACAATAATAGGTAGACACTAACAGAGAGTTGTATTTTTTTCTTCTCGGAGGCTCGGGTTGGAGTTTTGTAAATAGCCACCTCCCTTCTTTAAGCAGGTTTGACAGGGTTCGACTTCCTGTCCAGCCCAACGCAGTTCCGCCCTTCAGCATCCGACAATTTAGCTCAGCGCACCCCCATCCCTAGACCTCGCAGTAATACCTCCATGCTTAGACCACCTTCGATATATATTTATATATATATATATATATATACACTTCCTGCTTTCCTTCTAAGGTAATGCAATGATTGGTCCAGTGTAAGCACGATGGTATTAACTACATTTTACCCTCTGGTAGGCTGGGTGGAGTCTGCCATTTTGTTTACACTCACCTGGTTCTTCAGTGTCTAAGTATCTCGGCTAGGTCTAGTAGGAGTGCAGGTGTGGGCCAGCTGTTAGCCTCACAAGACATTTGATTAACAAAGCCCTGTTCAGACAAGGCCCTGCAGTGGAGTCCTCTCTCGGTGCGTGAGTGTGTGCTTGTGTGTGTGGTGAAGTGAAATGGCTCTCTGTTGCCTGGCGTGCGTGTGCGTGTGTGTGTGTGGTAGCGTGTATCCGGTGTCCCATGGTGCTGCGGTTGTTATAACCTCTGAAGGAGCTTAAGACCTAGACAGGCCCCCCTGTTCTATATCACAGTGGAACCATGTTCTGGGGCTTCACCAGTGGAACAGGATGTTCTTGCCCTCAGAGCTCCCTGAAGGAACCCAGTTTTTTTTATATATATCTGAAGAAAAAAAAATGCATCAACCTTGGTAGAATACAGAGCTGTGTATAAAAAAAAATGGAAAAAAAAGAAACAGGAATGGAGTATATTAGCAACTTGTGCTACTCTCAACGATGTTGCTGCTAACTGTTTGTGACGACTAGCTCATCTCTAACCATGTCAGCGCTCATGGATGTTCATATGAGTTTCTGATTTTTATTGTTTTGGTTCCCTGATGTGAATGTGTGTTGGGTCCATGGAGTGAACAGATAGCTGGTTGAGTTGTTTGGATGTCTGCTACATATAGTGTAAGCATTGTGACTGCAAATAAAACACCATTGGTTTGTACGATCACGTGACGGTGTGTCCTTGGCGAGATGGTTAGTGGTAGTTTAGATCTGCACTGCGCTATTTCATTTGATGGTGCGGGTGCAACCTGTTTTTTTTTTTTAAAAGGTAACGTCATTACTTTCGGCTATCGCTTTAAAAACGACTTAACGTCTAAAGATATCGTGGAGATTTTAATAGCTCAACGTCTGAAATGTTTGAAACACCCAGTTCACTTAAAACAGAAACGTACATATTTGAATAAGGTTGGGCACGCATGGGCAGCACATCGCTAACCTACAACTTTGACGGTACAAAGTGGCTTCGTTCGTAAAAGTCGTTCCAAAAAGATCGCAAGGATATGACCGGCATATAAATCAAGTACATAAAACATGCTTAAATGTCGATCTGTACACACATACACACATACACACACACACGTGTGGCTGTGGGGCAAAGTTCCTCGGGGAAAAAGGCGGGGTCACCGGTTAAATTACCAAATCATACCTTCCCAATTGAACACGACTATCACGTCGTGCACATGTTTACTACCCTGGGCAACTGAACCATGCTTTTTACTGGCGCCGCACGGAGATTTCCTCCACGTTTCCTTCACCTCAGTTCTTCACGCCAAACTGGAGAGGGGGACGAAGGAACGAACTTCAGGTAAAGGAGAGGAGGAGGAGGAAGGGGCAGGGAAAGGAGTGGGGGACTGGATCACGTCTGACGGGCGTGTTCCTGTTTGGCTGTTGAGGCCTTCAGTTCCAGGGAGGTGCGGTTCGTTACGGTTGGAGACGAGGGCTAGCTCTTGGGGTTCTTCACCTCAAACACGGGGCTGTTGAAGCCCTCTCTGTTCCGGGCGATCTCGATGGCGAAGAACTGGATCCTGGTCGCTGTCAAGAGTTTGAATAAACACTGTCACATGTTTCCAGCGGTCATCACAAAAGGCTGATAAACGAGCGACATGTATTCCTGGTGTCTTACCGAAGATGGTGTTTTCTTCTGTGTAGTCCCTCTCACAGTCCAGGCGGAGAAGGGTCCCGTAGTTGAAGTCCTCCACGACGCCGTCAAACTGGTTGCAGAACGGACGCCACCTCTGAAGGGAAAGAACACGGGTCGAACCGACCAATGACGCTGCAGACGGTCCTGGAAGCATCCTGGTTTCACTTCCGATTGGTTATTTAGACAGACAGACGGAGACAGACAGACAGACAGACAGACACAGACAGACAGACACAGACAGACAGACAGACGCTCACCTCTTTGGCTTCTGCCGATTTCAAGTCATCGGGGTTCAACAGCCGGATGTTGAGGTCGCTGAACGCTTCTTTAAAGGATGTGTAGATCAGGTCATCCACCTTGGTCAGTTTCAGGAACTTGGGGTCGACGGAGGAGATGAGCTAAAACGCGAGCATAGATTTTCCTCATATCAGTATAGAAGAAGGGTGAGGGGTCTTTCCATTTCTTACAAAACTACCAAGTTTAGCTTGGCATAAAAACAGTGGGATACGGCGGATCTTACGTTGAAATAAACCTCGGCGTGGTTGTAGGCTTTCATCGCCCACATCACCTCCAATTGTTGCTAAAAGCGAGAAGGAACAAGATGCGTTAAATTGCTGGCCTGTAATCTATTGAATCGCATCTCACCAGAGAGAAAATGTGCGTTAAAATGTATATTAGGCAACGTACGTCATTTCCATATTGATCGGCTGGAAGAGACAGCGCATGGGCAGCTGACAAGGCTCCATCAACTCCCTGAACACAAGAATATCACAATCAGTGCAGGGTCTCGTTTGGCTACCGACATGGTATTTCAGCCCCCAGTTCAAGTGGCTATCCCCGTCTGATCGGTACCGGCTGTGGTAACATCCTGTGTCCAGAATATCGACTATAAATGGTCCAGACGAAAATCCCACCCAAACACCTGTCATTGTCAAAGCACACCAACGCAGCAAAGCCATTTCGCTTGCATACAAGTCACGTAGGCTAGCTAGCTCAGGGGCGATTGGTACCGTTTCTCATACCCCATATCAATGCCATGTTTAACAATTCCCTTTCCGAGAAAATGTGGAATGTTTTGGCAGGTAAATTACCCGACTAGGCCCATTAGTTCAGTCAGCGTGACACGATAGACCAGGCACGTGCACATAAACAGGTCGTACTTGGAAGCTGCCTGTCAATCGTAATTTCAACACGGGACTGTACTACGGTCATGCATTCAGCAATACTGTCATATTATAGTAACCTCAAGTCTCAATCCATCTTTAAAATGTAGGATACAAATGGGATCTCACCAGAGAAGCAAGTCCATTTCCCGACGCCATGTTTGCTATGAACCGTGCACTACCCGTGACGTCAAATTGTTTAAAGAGACACTCCTCGTGCACCTCGAGACCAGATGCTTTGGAGAGAAATCCCTTCCCATCAAAAACAATAGATTTAAATGTGGTCTTTTTTTATTTTCTGGTTGGGATGTTTGTTATTTGTTCGTCCAGCGAAATGATAGCGTTACAGAGCTGGAAATTAGATCGCCTTACTGATGGCTACAGAGAACGAATGCTGCCCTCTAGTGTTCAAATGTGGACTACGGCGCCTTCCTCAAATAGCGTTGCGTTACTGGAAGACTATTCATTCAATCAAATCATCTTATTCAAGAAAGGAACGTTTCAAATGTAGATGGACATACTATTATGGCATTTAATATAAATGGGTTCTCCGGGAGTTGTTTTAAATGCATAATTTCGAGTCTTAAAGGTAAACGAGAACACTTGTTGGCTGCCGTTATTTTGAAGAACACCGTGTTTCTCTATAATCCCCCCCACAGTGAGAGTGGGCTGGTCCACTAGCAACAGGGAAACAACTTCCTCTGACATAGGGTAGCCCAGAACCCAGCATCAGTCCCGTACCTAAAACGCACACGCCCCTGCCCCCCCTCCCCCCTGCCCCCCCTCTCCCCCCATGCCCCCCCCTCCCCCCCCTCCCCCCGTTGCTCCTCCAACCTCGATGTCTACAGGAGCGTCAGACCGATAGGCCTGGTCTATGGCACGCGACTGATGTGAGATATTCGCCACCATACATTTGGAACGGTCCACAGAGCAGATTTGAACCTTGGATTATTCTTCGTCGTTATTAGGAGGTAGGATTAGAATGCTTTATATTGAATCATTTGGAAGCATACAGTATATGAGAACCGAGTGCGGCTCCAGTCCACGTTTTGCAGTGAGGCGCACTTGTCTCTCCCTCTCCTTCATGCGCGCATTTACGGTCAGGCCATGATTACGTGCAATCTAAACGGTATTTATGTTCTCTCAGTGTTGACAATAAACGAATGATTTTGTCACGTTTTAACCTCTTTCCATTGATTCTAAACCGCTTGTTCTTGTTCCAGTCAAAAGAAAAGATTTTTTTTGCCGATTGTTTGGTTTCGGTTTAATGTCTAAAGCTTTATTATAGCTTCGCATCTCGTGGCGCGTTCGTCGCTATTCGTTTCTCCTGACAAGGACACCAGCCAGCCCCGCTGGTGCTGTGACCTACATGCTGTAGGCGAGATTGTTTTATGATAACACATCATGTAAGACTATATTACACTCAGTCCTCCTGGTGACGAGACTGTGTACCTCTTCGAACCATCAGCGAAGAGAGTAATGTAGAGACGTGAGTATACGCTTCTTGTATTAACGGTGGTTCACCTCAAAGATGACGACTTCAGGTGAAGTTGCAGCTTCACGCTTTATTTCTGTGTGTGTGTGTGAAAAATAGAGCGAGGGAGAGAGGTTGGGACTGGAGGCAGAAGACCATATTTCATTAAATGGAAAAAAAGCTCTTCCTAACAGGATCTCTGCTCATGGTCTAGATCTGCCAGTTCCAGATGGCCTTCAGGAGCAGATAGGAAGCCAGTGAAGTAATGGATCGCTTGGCAGCACTGTTGCTCACTGAAAGCTTGATTTACGCTTCCTAAAACAGCAGTCTAGTTCCAACAAATCTATTGATTTATTTAACATCAACGATTAACTACAAGGCCAAGAATCATCAGACTGGTCGCGTCATCATGCACTACCCTGCAACCACACAACCCAACCATACACAACCATCGCTCCTACACAAGGAACCCAATGCCATCCTACTTTACAGATACCGCTATGTCAGACTGACCTAAACCCAACTAATCAATACAGATTCCTCGACAGATCAGGATGTTCAATAGTTCCCAGAGTAGTTCCCCATAGATCACTGGTAATCCACCCAACCAGCAGGAAGAGTGCTGAGTCTGCACATGCACACTTCCTGCTAATCGCCTTCAGACTGATCAGTTAAAGGTTGTTTTTTTTAAGCGGTAGATGAATGGATGGATAGAGAGAGAGAGAGCTAATGTTCTGCTTGACGATCATTTCCAGAGGGAGGTGTGTAACCGTGGCAATAGCTGTTGAGGCTTGGCTGGGCGTCGGCTTGACTGGGCGAACTGATAAACAGCACAGGGAGGGAGGGAGGGAGGCGAAGGAAGAGGGGGGGGGGGGGGTGTGGTTCACATGCAGAGGGAGAGGCAGAGGGGAGAGCAGGAGAGTAGGATGCGAGGAAGCCAGAGGGAGGCAGAGGAAACAGGGATCCTTCAGCAGAGGATTTCCCCTCTCACAGCAGGATCCATGCAGCGTTCTCATGTTGTTTTGCCCCCCCTCCAACCCCCTTTGGTTCCAGTCTTCAGAAGTGGGATTTGTTATGCGATAAGTGCTCATTCTCTGCCACTCCCTCCGTGGTTTTTGTCTACACCTCTTTCTGTCTCGCTGTCTAGCTGCCCTCTGAAACCAACGAGACTGGCTCCGTCTGGGCCAGGGGTGCGGGGGTGCAGGGGGGCAGGGGGGCAGAGGGAGAAGTCTGAGCCTCATACTGAATGTGAGAAGGGGCTCTGGTAGCAGGCTAGTTCCTTTAATTTGACTCTCCCAATCTTTTACAGAGACTCTTTGTCTCCGTTATCCATTACATAGCCCGAGGGACTTGCTCGCTCATCCCTCCTGACTTCACCCTCTCTCTCTCTCTCTCTCTCTCTCTCTGTCTCTCGTTGTCTCTTTCCCTCTCCCTTTCTCTCATGCTGTCTGTGTTTGTGGGTGCACGACCACGGTGTTGAGATTCTACACATTTTTGTGCACAAAAATTCCATGGAATTGAACTAATGCATTAGCTAGTGCAAGGGGTAAATAAGTATGTACAGCCAATGGCCACGCAGGGCCCAGATTTCTACAGCTATTAGGGACTGAATTGACGTGCTTCCTTAAAACCTGATTGTTTTAGTTTTGACGTCTCTCCTTTCTTTTCCCCTCCCTCCCTCCCTCTCCCTCCCTCTCTCTCCCACTCTCTCCCTCCCTCTCTCTCTCTCCCTCTCTCTCCCCGTCTCTCTCCCTCTCTCACTCTCTCTTTCTCTCCCTCTATATCTCTCCCTCTCTCTCTCACACACACATTTTCTCTCTTCGGTCTTTACCACTGTCTTTTCTTAAAGCCATCTGGTCTGAACAACAGGAGGGACACGCTCCAATCATGCAGAAGGTACAATCTGAACTCACACCTGCTCATATCGAATACCTTCCATCTTTACACACCTGACGTTCATGTCCTGAAAATAGTTAATGCATCAATATGGTGTTCGTTGTATCGTTTATGTGTGGAAATGGGTGTTGCTCAGATCGTCAAGTCCCAGATTCAAATCCTCCCCATGCATGTGGCTGTAGATAAACGTTTAAACATTCGTATTAATATATGTTGTTTTATGCATGTAGGTGGAGGGAGGGGTAGCCCCTATTAGCCTGTCCTCATCGAGGGGTCCTAGTGCCCCCGGGTCACCTGCCACCAGCATCACAGTGAGTCCATCTCTACTTAAATACATCAGAACATACACAATGCGAAAACACTTGTTGACGATGTGTGTGTGTTGTGTTGTGGCAGGCCCGTGTGAATGACCAGGTGGTGGGCTACAGAGACCTGGCAGCTCTGCCCAGGGACAAGGCCATCCTGGAGGTGGAGAGGCCAGACCTCATGACCTACCAGCCTCACCTTAGCTTCTCCTCGCTGGATCAACCACGCCGGGAGGTAGGCCCAGGCCACAGACTGGCCCTTGTCAGGCTCACTACACTGGATGGACCTTTTCGCTTCATCTCTAACTGTTCTCCTCTCCTCCACCAGAGGTCAGTCTCCCCCCCTCCGGCCTCTCCCCCTTCCAGCTCTCCGCCTCCCTCACCCGAGGTAAGACCTTTGGAGAGGCTCTGGGGGGCAAACGTGCCGGGGTAAAATTGTTGCGGATCGAACCGTTACAGTGTGAATACAATGCTTTGGTAATCAAACTACCCCAAATGTACATGATTTAATGCAAATGATTGGAATAAGTTGAAGTCATGACAGCGTTTCAAATTTGACTCCAATCGCTTATCTGAAAGAGTCGTCAACGGTCTACGTTAGGGCGTGCTTTTTGAAAACAGTAAGTCTGTCCCCCTCCCCTTTTTGTTGTGAAAACTATATTCAACAGCCACATTCTCAGCTATCAAAACCACCCCTGCCCCACCCACATGCAAACTTACACCCCTGGATCAAAGGATCAAGTGAGGACTTATTTGAACCAGCCTCAATTCTAAACCGGAATGCTCATGTTTCCTCAGAGAGCATAGCCGCTCACGTTTCCATGACTGTGATGCCATTTCTGAGACTGTAGCGTCTTTACGGTGGCTGTTCTGTGCCTGCGATGCCTTAACCGGGTGTGTTTGTTAGTTGAAGGCGTGCAGTGAGGGGACAGAGTCACCAGGGGGCTCCACTCTGCAGCTGCACAGCAAGAAAACTGGTGGCTCTCTAATGCACTTCCACAGACCAGGTGCCCGCCCTGTACACGCACGTACTGCGCACGCATACACAAGGACGAGCACACACACGCACCAACACACCCATACACACCACATACAGAACGGTTGATGTGTTTCCAGTCTGTTCAACTAGAATCCTAGCGTGTGGTTGTTGGGTAAAGATCCTTTCCGTACTCTGCGCTTTATTTTAGACAATGGTACCAACATCTACAAGAAACCACCCATCTACAAACAAGGTGAGATCAGCCTCCTAAACCGTAACGTCGAACGTGGTCCCACCCTTCGCACATCTGACAGGATGGGGGGCGGGGCCTCTCCCTCTCTGTAGACGTCGGTAAGCACGTGGAGGGAAGCATCATCCAGTCCTCCAAGTTCCCAGCTGCCCAGAGGCCAGACCCCAACCTACCGTCCAAGATCGAGACAGAATACTGGCCCTGTCCTCCCTCACTGGCTGCCAGAGGTAACAGTTTCACACACACATACACACATACATACACATGCATTAACACACACACACACACACAGGTACAGACTCACTCCTACACATGCATGCACGCACACACGCCCCCCCGGATGGCAAAAAGGCCGCGATTCGGCGCTGAAGAACCGGGAAGGGAACGATGTCAGTGGCGTCTCACCGGATTTCCTCCCTGTCTGACGGCAGAGATCGAGTTGAGCAAGAAGCGAGCGGAGGAAGAGGATGAGTTCGAAGACCTGACAGAGGACGCCAAGACACTCCAGGAACAGGAGCTGGTCAAGGTGCGGTTTCACTCGCCGTTTGACCGCGCCACGCTGCGTCGGCTGACACGTTCGCCCGCTGCGACTCTTAACTCTGTCTGGGGGTCCGGTGCATGCAGATCAAGTCCAACTTGGGCCGGCTGATCCTGAAGGAGGAAAAGGAGAAAGCCGTCCATTTCCGGAGGAAGACGCAGTCGCTTCCTGACAGAACGCACATGCACAACAGTAAGTCTGACGGACAGTACGTGTGCGGGTCTGGACTCGTGGTTATGCAGACGCGTAGCGATTGTTGACAGCGAAACACTGACGTTTCTCCCTCGATGATGTTTTGTTTTTGATCTCCAGGCTCCTCTGCTATCGCGTCAAAGTCCTCCTCCCGTTCAGGCCTCACCAGGGTTAGTGTGCGTGCGCACGAAAGCAGGATTGTTTTATGTGTCGTGTGAGCGTGATTATGCATGTTCGTTTCCACACCAACTGGTTCCTGGGGTTTATCCTCTGTCTAGATGCAGTCTGCAGAGTTTTCACCAGACCCAGCGAGGACAGGTAAGATCTTGATCAGAACTAGACAGCACATAGGAGCCTGGAGATGTAGTTGTTCTTGTGATACAGCCTGTGTTCATGGTATGCACATTCATCTCGCCTCTCCTTCTCTTTGTTTCTAGGTGTTCAGGTAATGTCGGATGTCGGAACGCGTGTTGCATGGGCGTGACCTCATAACTCTAACATTCCTCTCCTCGCTCCGCTCTTCCCGTAATCTCTAGTTTACATGTTTGTGCTTGTAGCGACGACTTTCGGTCCTGCCGGTTTACAGGGAGCCCAGGTTAAACACCAACCTCATTGAGTCACTGATTTAGTTGTGGGGGAAAAAAAGGACAATTTACTATTTCAATGAGATATACGCAGCTAATCCGAAGTAATATAGCCCTCATTTCAAGCTTTGGCTCTCTATAGACCAATAGGCTCTATGCCCTGGACACACACACACACACCTTAGTGTGGCATGTCCCCTGTGTGTTTCTGTGAGTGTGTTCAGTTCATGTTGCACCCTCAGAATAGGTAACCATGTTTAAAAGCCATGTTTACTCTCTTCTGTATGGTGTGTGCGCGCGCCCATACGCATGTGCGTGCTCTGCGGTGTGTTAAGAATGGAGAGGCACGGAGGGATCGTCTGGACAGAGGAAACTCACTGCCTAGCATCCTGGAGCAGAAGGTGAGCTGTGCTCCCTGCCTTGCCAGCCATATCGGACACTACACACACACACACACACACACACACACACACACACACACACACACACACACACTGACACACACACGCTGACACACACAGAAGGTGAGCTGTGCTACCTGCCTCTCCATCCATATCAGTCACCACACACACACATTCATAAGTCACACACACACAAGCACGCTTGACCCATACAGTCTATATACTATAGATGACTGTCTCACACAGCGTTCTCTACTAATGACTGATGCAGTCATGCTGCCCAGCTTTTCTGAACTCTGCAGTCAGGGAGTCTACGTTCTTTGGAATGGGTTTATTTCTGACCTTTCTCTGGTTGCAGAGTTTGCTACATTGGCAGATATGGAAGCATTAATGCTATGTGACAAAAATTGCTTTCCAAATTTTAGTCACAGGGGAAAAATGGCCAAGAAAAAGACTGGCCTCGTCATGTTCCCACCATTCTGCTTCTGCATGTGTTTCACCAGGTGTACCCATATGAAGCGCTCATTGTCACCCACAGAGGGCGCTGTAAGCTACCGCCAGGCGTTGATCGCACCAGACTAGAGGTGCGCTAATGGGTGGCGTTTATAATGTATATACGTGTTGAATGTGCGTGTGTTTTCATATATATATAACTATGCGTCATAACTCAGATGGTGGATAATGTTTTCACAGAGGCACCTGGCTCCTGAGGAGTTTGAACGGCTGTTTGGAATGCCAATCAACGAGTTCGACCGCCTGTCACTATGGAAACGAAACGAACTGAAGAAGAAAGTTTCACTTTTCTAACAGGAAGTGATCTCATCACTGCGCTGCCTGAAAAAAAAGTATATTCCAGAATTACCAACCTTCCAAACTGAGACGCTGGAAGACTAAAAACTGCCATATACTCCGTAGTAGTCTGTCGTGTCATGTCATAAACCAATCATATTTCCCTTAGTCTACCCTGTCCAAGCCTGCTTTGTCCATTCACCTTGCTAGAAGTTCCAGTACTGTATAAACAAGCCTGTCTCCAAACTAACTTTTCGCCCAGGACTTGACTAACCCTAACAGATGTCACTATGGACTTAGATGTCGTCGGACGCACACACATGCACTAACACACACAACTCTGAACACGCACGCACACAGCTGTTTCGCACATGCATAGACGCTGCCACTGCTTCCTAAAGAGCTGGACTTTTTTTCTTCTTTTTTTTATTATTCTCATGCTTGTGAACAACTGAACATTTTTAAACATTCATTCGTATTTCAGTGATATCAGGGCTTCAGACTTTCATGTATTCAAGTTACTTGAATACCAGCTATTTAATCACGGTCATGTCGTGTATTAATATCTCTCACTTGAATAGCAGTTACCCAACAATGTACATTTATTTATTGTGTCAGATGTTATTTGACTTTTAGTCAACCGGTGGAAACTGGTGCTTAACTGGAGGAAATATTTATTTGTGAAGCATTGTATTTCTTAGTCCCACACGCTGTTCGCAGAGGTTTTAACCGAAACTAACACATTTCTAATGACTAACATCCAACACTGCATTCTAACTTCTCTCTCCTGTTCGTCGCTGTAGGCACTCCTACACAGTAGTGAATATCACTGATCACATTTTGAATTGCGACGCTCGCAGATGAGCAAGGTTGCGTAGGCAACAGAACTTGCACTCTGGCCATCCACAATGTAGGCTTCCTTAATCCTTGCAGTGTCCCGTTTCTGTCACTCATCGCACCATTTCAACACTCACCACCACCCATCTTGCTTTGCACACACCCTCGCTGTCTCGGTTTTTTTTCTTCACATCTTAAGTCAAGTTGTTTCAATGATACGCTGTATTTGGGAAATACATTAAAGGAATGAATAACACCTGGACGCGTCTCGGTTCGTATACTTTATCACGATGATTTAAATCTCCGTTTTTCTCTCCGCCTTGAGGCCTGCAAGTGATCGACTTCTTAGCCTCACTCACTGTGATGTGACTAAGAACAGTCGAACCTCCCACCGTGCTATGTGGGCTCGTGGCTCAACCGGTGGCTCGGACGTTCGGTGCAGAAACTCTTTCAAGACACTTTACAGTAAACACTAAAAGCAACAACAAAAGTTGCACACAAAGGGATGGGGGCAGGCGACAGAAGCGAGATCGTGTCCGGGTGGAAGACGTTAAACTTTCGAAGCCTACGCGACAAGACAGAACATGAGGAGGCACGACAGAACAGGCAGGCTTGAATGCAACAGCAGCGAGGACATACTGCGCTGGCAGTGTGGGCGAGCATCTCCAGAGGCCAACAGTGTGGGGGTTGCAGAGTGGCCAGGGAAGCGAAAAGGGAGGGAGCTCTTAATCTATACTAGTCATCCAGCAGGCAAGGTTACTTAAGACAACCAACCGTTTGGTTGTTTTAAACTTCGCCTTTCGCAGAGCGACGAAGTCAATTTGAAATGTCAAACGTGCCGGCTCTTCCGCTCCATAGTCTGATATACAGCCCCTTAAAATAAAACTAAAATCTCGGCACCCGTTGCCACGACAACATTACCCTCAAAAGAGACATATGTGCTCTCAGCTTACACCAGACTACACCGCTTGACTCGTAACCAGACAAAGACCATCAATGAAACTACTGTTAAGTTAGCTTGGCGAGAGATACCACAGATGCGTGAAACATAACAAGCGAAGAGCCCGATGATCTCACTACGCGTCCACCTCTCCTCCATAGCGCCAGCCCAGCACAAATGCGGCGACAATCCCATACCCCTCAGCACACCTCGAAAGAGCACCCTTCCTCTGCGGCAGACCACTCTGCCGCCAGGCGCACGACCGAGCTCGCCACTGCTCCTTGCAAGAACTGACGGAACAGCGCAAAGACAATTACACCAACACTTCAAATACAACACACAAACGATCCAAAACAGTTCTTTTTACAACTTTTTTTTTCATTGAATGGAGTTGAAAACATCTACATCACATTGAAGACCGGGCTACGCACATACCACACGTCACAATTCCCGACAAAACAAAAAACAAACACGTTAAATTCTTCTCTTCTACAACCTTCTAGCTACTACACGAACAACTTATTTAAACCACATTCTCTGCTTACCACCATCCTCATCCAAGCTGAGACTATCGTTCTATGAGCACACCTTGACCAGAATCGGAAAACCAAACGCAACCCCGTTCTTCCCGACCCAGCCCCCGTCAATCTTCCCGCCCCGCCCACCCCCCTAAAATCGCACCCAAAACAAACAAACACAAACAAAAACAACCTTAATCGGCTTCCCTTCCTTGATCCTATATGGTTCCAACACAAACAACCGGCACACGCAACAACCAGCCATGTCACCCAACCCAACCAATAACACCACCAAAACAGTAATTCATATACCAAGCAAATAAGCAAGAATTTCACCTGTAACAAGAGAAGGGCTCTCAGTGAGAGTAACATGTTCCCCTTCCGTTTCCCGGACTATATACTAACGACCCCACTCCCGCGGCCTCCCATCGCCCACCTTCTCACCTTTCCACCTCCTACCCCCTCCCACCTGTCTCTTGTCCAAACACACCTTGCCCCCCCCCTTTTCCCTTTCCACCCCCTCACACCCACCCACCTGTCTTGTCCAAACAGACAGGACCCCCCCCCCC
Source organism: Plecoglossus altivelis (assembly GCA_036571765.1). Classification (NCBI taxonomy): domain Eukaryota; kingdom Metazoa; phylum Chordata; class Actinopteri; order Osmeriformes; family Plecoglossidae; genus Plecoglossus; species Plecoglossus altivelis. The sequence goes on from BROE01000015.1 coordinate 2,008,323, forward strand.
CCCCCCTCGGGGGGGGCAGGGTCTAGGCCTGTGCGTTGGTGCCGTTCTTGTCGGGGGGACCGGCGCTGGCCGGCAGGTTGTTGAGGGACGCGTTGGCCTCCTGCTGCTTGCTGTCTCGACGGGGGGGCATCCTCTCGTTGATACGGTCCAGACCCCTTGCCTCCTCGAAGCTCTGGATCTTATGCTGGGGGTTAAACCCTTGGATGGCTGCGCAGAGAGAGAGGGAGAGAGAGAAAGGTAGAGAGGGAGAGAAAGAGAGACAAAGGGAGACAGAGAGACAGAGAGCGTTCAGTAACAGAACAGACAGAGCAAGTTCTTTCACCTGATCTACATGTGATGGGAAGGATGAAGGGAGAGGGGGAGGGAGGGAGGGACAGAGAGTAAAGAGGGGTTGAGGATGGAAGAAGGAGGGCGAGCTGTGAGGAGACCTCTAAAAAAGAGGTTCAGAGGGCTGGAGAGGAGAGGAAGAGAAGAGAGCAGAGAAGGAGGGGCGGGGGGGGGGGTCACGACTGGAGACATGGAGTCGAAAATAAGATGGGAGCGAGTGAGAGAGAGAGAGACACTAGCGGGTGAGAGGGAGGAGGGGTGGGGGATGAACCAAGTAACTAGACTGCTGGACAAATCTGAACGATGCAGGTTAGAGGGTGCCAACTTACTTGGAACAGGAGCCCAAGGCAGCGTAGAGAGAAAAAAAAAAAAACAGATCAGAGAGAGAGAGAGTGAGACAGAGGGCAGACCCTGTTCTAACCCTGGCCACAGGCCTCTCAGAGCCCTGGGGCTGTGAGGATCTACAGAGCCAGGCCAAGGCAGAAGGCCCTGGCCTCACATGCTCTATCACACTAGGAGCTGACACTGGCGACTGACATCACACGCTGGTCCAGAGTGTTGAGTAAACACAGAGAGAGACATGATCCACTTGTCAACAACAGAATACTTGGGGGAGAGAGAGGGGGAGCGAGAGAGCAAGAGAGAAAAGAAGAGGAGAGAGAGAGCGAAAGCTGAGAGAGAAAGAACGAGAGAGCTTTAGAGAAAGCTGGAGAGAGAGATGTTTTTTTTTGTTTTTTTTTGCGTACCTCGTGCCTCTTCTGCCTCTACGGTGGCTGTGTAAGCGTGAGTAGAATTGCCATGCCCAAAACCAACGGAGAGAGAGTGGTACCGTTATCAATGCAATCGGGTCAGTCACGTTCAAAATGCAATCTGTCAGTCACGTTATCATTTAGTACCAAAAATCAAACAATCCCCCCCCCCCTCTCCCCCCACAGAGTAGTCATTGGACAGACACGTTAGTAGGGTTAGTGCAGGAGAGGTGGGGGTTTGGTGGTCAGTTAAGAGTGCACTAAAAAGGTGTTTTTTAATGCAAAAGGGAATCTAAATGTGAGCTGTAGGGAAGTTCTAGAATGAGGAACCATCTACATGGGACTAGCTTCAAAACAGGGCAGCACTCGGGAACATAGGGGGCTCTGAAGAGTGTTCTAGAACGAGTGCTGTGAGGGGGCTCTGGGGTATTGGGTTGTTCAATGGGGAGGGGGGGGGAGTGACGTGTCTGTGTGTGTGTGTGTGTGTGTGTGGGGGGGGGGTCATCAAGGAGAATCTCTTCAGAGGATGCACTGGGTTAGTCTGTCCAGGAGAGTGGGTGCAGGCAGGATAAGGGGTTAGAGTTAGTGTGGGTTAGTGTTAGTACGTACAGGGTAGGTGGTGTGTGTGTGTGTCTGTGTGTGTCTGTGTGTGTGAGTGACTTACCGCTCTGCAGAGTCTGCCGTCCTCCAGACAGGACTCCCATAGGCAGCGTCCCAGTCGGAGTCAAGCCTTTCAGCTGCAACACGCTCTCATTCTCCTCTCTGGAAACACACACACACGCAGTCAATGGAGGGTAGTGCTGTGCATGAGTTGCCAGCTTTACTGACTGCACTAGGCTCTCTGGGTCACACACACAGGATATTGCATGCATGCGCAAAATATACACACACATACACACACACCTGAGCACAGAGAAGACGCGAGCCATCTTCCCGATAGCTCGGATCTTATTCCTGATCACCTCCTTCCTGACAGCAGGAGTTCCACCTGAGAGAGCGAGAGACACACACACACAGGACAGACAGACACACGGGACAGACAGACAGAGAAAGAGGAAGGGACAGACAAAGAGAGGGAGGGAGGGAGGGAGGGAGAGACAGACAGAACATTGCAGGGTTAGAGGACCATTAAAGGCCACTGCTGGCCTTTGCCATCACACACCCACACAGTTCAGCTGACACACACCCACACAGTTCAGCGAGTGGTTTGCGTTGACGAGAGCCTGGTCAGAGTGATACCATGGTAACCTGGCAGCATTAAAGGGATGCTCCTGAAAACCCTCTGCAACAGCAGCAGAGAGAAGCAGCAGCCCACCGAAACATCATCCCCCCCACAGCCCCAGAAATCATCCCAGAACAGCCACGGGGGGGGGGGGGTTCCTTCTGCGATGCTGTGGAGTGATTTCAGTGCCATGGCCATGACATTGAGGGAGCCTTTAAGCTTAGCCAGCCCCCCCAGGGAGAGGCTTGTGCTGGGCTTGTGACAGAGCCAACAGAGGGTCCTATGGATGGACCCGCTGTGTCTGGTGCTAGCCTCGGCTGTAGGGGGAAGTGAGTGTTCCATGGTTCAACTTCTATCTGTGGGGAGTTGACACAGTCACAACTCCATCGCTGGGGCCTATTTTGGTCTAATGCAACGGGTAATGAATTAGGGCAGTGCTTTGCTACTATTGAAATAGCAAGTTGACTTCCTCAAACGTTCAAGTTCCTCAATGCGTGGGTGCGTGTGTGTGTGAGTGAGTGAGAGTGATTGAGAGAGACCGAGCGAGTGGGCGGGTGTCTTACCCTCACACGTGTCATCTCCTTCTGACATGAGCTCATCGTCGGAGCAGATGTTCAGCACGTTAACCAGCATCTCAGTCACTGTGGGAACGCGCGTGCACACACACACACGGAGAGTTAACATACACCTTCAAAAACATCTCTTCCCCCCGCACACATTCCGTTTCACCACCACAGTTACTACGATCTTGCGCTGGCCGCCCACACCATGACAACACGGTCCAGCGAACCAGCCTACTCGCTCACCCACCCACCCACCCACACGGAGACACACACTCCTGCTTCGCGCCCACCTTTCTCTCCCACGAAGGGCAGGGACCAGGTGAAGACATCCATGAAGTTGGGCAGCCAGTAGGGGTGGGGGGAACAGTTGAACTGGCGGATGTTCATGACGTTGTTCTCGTATTTCAGCACGGCCGCTAAAGTACAGAAAAACCCCGCAAATGAACTCTTATAATATTTCATATACCCCTGGTGGCTGGCAGATCTTTATGAAGCGTTGCCATGGTTTCGGCTGGCTGTTGCCATGGCTCCCTACCTTTGTTATTGTATACATCAAGGTAGTTTGGAGCTGAGAAGATGGTGATTAAGGATGGGAAGCCTGTCGTCTGGCTTTTCCTGTACATTCGATACCTGCCGGAGGGAACGGTGTTAGTTTGGACCGCAGGAGATCAGGTCTATCCCTACTGGCTCCAGATCAGCTGACCTGACGGCAGGACACAGGTGACCAGGCCAAACAACCCAAAGCATGTCTGCCCCCCCCCCCCATTCTTCAGAAGACCCTGTGGGTTTGACACGGAGGCTCAGAGGCCATGCAGGGAGCGGAACAGAGGCTGCCAGCTACTCACCCTGCGTCCTGGGCCTCGTGTGCTCGTATTACCGACAACAGGTTGTTGTTCATCAGGAAGTCACATACTGCTGGGTAACTGTGAGAGAGCAGAGGAGAGAGACGGAGAGGAGGTAAGGGGGAGGGACAGAGAGAGAGATCTGATTGGTGAGCAGGCGTGAGTGGGGGGTGTGGTGATCTGGTGAGGGGGGGGTAGGAGGGTCGTACCTGTAAAAGTAAGAGCACCCCCGGACGCTGTTGTGGCAGAAGTGTTCCTGGGTCTTCTCTGAGCCGTAGTCCTCGCCCGGGTCCGACCACAGCAGGTCGCACATGGGCCCGAACGCCGGCGGTTCCTTAAACCGATCCAGCTGCGCCAGGAGAGGGGGGGGGGGGGGAGATCAGAACACGACCCACGGCTAGGAGCTAAACTTACAGGTCACTGCGCCACAGAAAGAAGCCCTATGTTCTGGAGCTAGGCCTTGGCTAGGCGTGAGGAGGAGAGGCTCACCTTGCGGATGTCGTCCAGGCAGGTGATTTCAGGGCTCAGGCCTCCGTGCACGCAGAGGAACTGCTGGTTAAGGAGGGCAGCCAGGGGCAGGCAGTCAAACGCTTCCATGCAAGCATCGTACACTCGCTCCGAGTACTTTATTTTACCTGCGGGACACACACACAAAACACACGGTTCGGACAAATGGCCGCAAAACACGCCCCTTGGCGTGTCCCCGCCTGCCCCGTGAGGCAGGTTTGAGTAGGGGCCGCGAGGAGCCTGGTTTGGAAGGGAGTCCCGGCTGGCCTGGTGGGACTTGGTCTGTGAAGGTGAACGGCTCCTGATAAGACACACTCACACTCTTGTTTGAAGGTGAAGTACTCTGTGAGGTGTCGGCACTCGTGGTTGCCTCTGAGCAGGAAGAGGGTGGTGGGGTGGTTGATTTTCAGAGTCCACAGGTACAGCACGCACTGCAGAGAGGCGGAAGAAGGGGGGGGGGGGGGGGGAGCCCATTAGTAGAATAGACCAGAGGGTTGACAGAAACCCCTAACAGGGTCGCAGGGAACCCAACTCCACTTAAAGACCAGTATGCCAACTGTTATGTCACCTGCCAAGCTTCTAATGTACTTGGAGCAGTGGTGGGTGGGATGCAGCTTGGGGCTATGTGGTCGTATCGAATCGCCGCGCCGTTTGGCTAACAGGGGGAAACTATTTTTAATGAGGAACACGATTGTGGCCAGTAAAAAAGCGGCAGCCAAGATCAGCTCGTTCTGACTGGCTGAAAAAAATAAAAATCAGCTCGTTCCCTAGATTGTGTAGAAAGTGGGACGCAAAGCCCAGAGGCACCTAACATCATAGGCTGGACAGCCTATGTGTGCTGCTTGTATGTGTGTGTGTGTGTGTGTGTGGGGGGGGGGGGGGGGGGGGGGGGGGGGGGGGGCGTTTTCAGGAATATAGTGTTAGGTTTTGTTGCATATGTATGCCTAGCTCCCCCACTCCCTGTCTATTTAAAGATGCTCTCCTAAGCCCTGAGTCTCAGGGCCGGGTAACAGGCCATGACTCTAAATGTCAGATGAAACAGCAGATGCAGCACACCCCCCCCACACACACACCACACACACTGCAACACACCCCACACCACCCCACACACACCCCCACACACACCAACACACACACACACACACACACACACACACACACACACACACACACACACACACACTCCCTTGCATACACAAACGCACTCACTCCCTTGCAAACACACACATGCATACATACCTCGATGCTGAAGTACCCTCGGTCTACATAGTCTCCCAGGAACAGGTAGCGGGTACTGCTGGGGGAACCTCCCACCTCAAACAGCTTCATCAGGTCAAAGAACTGGCCATGGACATCTCCACATACTGCACACACACGGTGTACCATTAAACCGTATGCATATCCAGTCCCTGACAGGTAGATCTTACAGAGAGGGTAGAGGACTGGAGGAGGAGGAGCATGAAGAGAGGCTTTTTCCTACCTGTGATGGGCGCCTCCACCTCCAGCATGCACTTCTCCTGGCGGAGAATGTTGGCGCCGTCGTTGATGATGCGCAGCGCCGCCTCCTCCTCCAGACGGCCTTCCTTCACCAGGTGCCCCTTCAGCAGCTCCACGCTGGGCCTCCCATCAACGTACAGGTCTCGGACAGTAAGGCGCGTGCCGGGGGGGTACGGCACGGCTACATGAGGGGGTGGGGATGGGGGGGAGGGATGGGGGGGGGGGCAAAGGCACAAAACTCAGAATCCACCCCTAAAAACAACAACACAACTTCACCCCTGGTTTTTTCAAACAACACTTTTAAAATTTGGTATTCATCCGTTTTTTGTTTCACAATGACAGAGATGGAGAGATCCTATCATAGCGGGATGTGAAGGGTCTCCACCTTAATAATGGGCATGTGTCTCCTGGTTCACGTGACGTGTGCTGCATGCCTGACCCAAGCTGGCAGGGCTATGGACCTGCTGCAGTTGTGGTGCTGCTGCAGCTGCTACTGGTGCTACTGCTACTACTACTACTGCTGCTTCAAGTGAGTTGGTTGGCCACCGAGAGCGAGAAGAGAAAATATTTGCATGGAGGACTGGTGGGGAGCAACCCGGAAAAGGGGATTTGACTGTCAAATGAAGCAGCTGTGTGAACACACACACACACACACACACACACCAGGGTGGTACCATGTTTTTCTTAACACATATACACACCTCAAGCAGTCATATCTCTGACTCTCCTCTGGACGTGTTTGGACCAATTGCCAAATGGCAAGACCGCACACGCACACACACACACTCACTCACTCACTCACTCAGGCATACGCAAACTCTAGCGAGCACATATGCCTACAAACTATTGGCCCAGTGATCTAGTTAGCGTAAAAGAACTCAAACCAAACCAGGTCACACAGATTCAGCCAATCAAGTCAGAGTCCTTGAACTGGTTTATCTACAACTGGGGGTATAACTGCCACTGCACGGCTCTTTGTGGGCCAAATCTCAGACTAACAATGTAGCCGTTGATTACTCTGGTTAACAGGTGTGTCTGTGGATGAACGGAGCCCATGGCAGTGCTGCGCCACAGGACCCAACCCTAGACAAGACTATGGGATAGGCCCCAGGGCAGAGCTTCACCACAGGACCCAACCCAAGACAAGACTCAAAGACAAGCCTCACGGCAGAGCTCCACCAGAAGGAGCCAAGACAGTGCCATCAAAGGCCCCGAGTCCATCAATCATGAATGAGGACAGAATCATTACGCAGGCTGAGTGATGCCAATGGTTGGGTGGATCCTGTTACCATCGGTAACTAAGCCAAAAGGTCAAAATATAAAGCCTGGCTTCTCAGGCCCTCAAGAGATCTGACAGACATTTCCACATAGAATGTAAGACTAAACGCATGGACAAGACGCCGAGTGATTGATTGAGGGAACGGCGCTGTGATTGTGCGAGTGCGGAGGCGAGTCACAGTGCTCAAGTGCTTGTGCCGTGTCTTGCAAGGCAGTGGCTGTCGCTGGAGAGAGGGAGGCAGGTTTAAATGGCCTCATGCTCCTCTGCAGCTTTGCGCTTCTAAGCCTTCCAAACCCACTGAGCCTATCATACACGTCCCGTCACAGACAGGCAGAAACAGACACGGAGACCTTGTTAATCAAGGAAATGAATCTGTCGAGCAGACAACGCAGCTCATCTCCTCCTCGCACATCTGTACAGACGGAACAGTTCTGTCGCCAACACAAGTATTTATACAACGACTGCACTGCTGAAGAACTAAACCCCGACCACGACTAATTCATAAGCAGTGAAGTCATGTTCTACAAGAACATTTAAACTTCGAGCTTCCCCCCAAAAAAGCACAATACTGTAACTTGCAGAAACGTGTATTTTAGGTAGGTCGGAGACAGGACCAATAAATTGCAGCCCCGTACTTTTAATTTGATCAAGAGTTATTCATCCACGGAGGGGTATGAATACTGTCAGATTTCTGCCGGCTAGATTCCGTATTTCTATCATGTATGCATGCAGCAATTTGCCTGTTAACACATAATGCTCTGTAATGGTTGCAATGCTTTTCCGGGGGAAACAAGCAAGATCACATTTTGCACAATGCCAGTAACTAAATAAGTATAGTGAATCGGACGGACAGTGAATGAGCTGCATTCATATTTGCATCTTCGTGGCTAACAGCTAGACAGCAGTGAGAAAACGAGCTACCCGTCATACCTGTCCCCTTGCTATAACGTTAGCTAGATAGCTAGCCACAGCGAGCTACATGCAACTTCCTGTGACCACTTGCTCATTTCCATTTAGAATAATGCATTAATACCTTTGATCGGCCGGTCGATGGTTGAAAGTTTATTTTGGTCTTTCCCCGACATCCTTCTTCTTATCTCTGCGTCGGGAAATGGCTAGCAGCCTAGCTAAAGGTTCGAATTCCTGCGCGCAGCTAGCTAGCTAGCTAAAATGAGCTAGCTGTGCTAGCTAGCTGTGTTTAGCACCTCTGGACCAGCAGTGTTCCACTCCTTCGACAGGGCGACTAGACTAGGGTAGTGGTGCTAACGTTAAACTAGGTGCGAATGTAAACCTGTCGGGGGAAGGGAAAGGGGAAGATCTCTTAAAGCACTAATTCAAGCTTTTGATGCCCTCCCTGTCATACGATGCGGTGATGTCCAGCTGCTGTCAATTTCTGTCAGATGAATCGAACACTTCAGGAAACGATCTCCAAGCGCGCGCTGTCAATCAATATCATCAGATATTCCAGTCGTTCGTCAGAACATGTCTTAAATTCATCAGTTTTTTCTCGGACGAGGTACATCTGGTCCAGGCCTCTGGGTTTTGGTTTTTGTCGTGATCCGATGTGTCGTCCAGACTCTGTCGGATTACAGTAATCCAGCACAAGCGGATTTCCTACAACATGGCTGTACCTGTCCAACACACAGGACTATGGGTAATGTAGTCTTTGAGGGACACGCAAACCTTGGTTCAAATTATCTGTTTTACCTGCTTACGAATGTTTTGAAAATTGCAGTCTACCTCCCCTACCATTAGTGGACCTTTGCAATTGATCGTGTTGTTAACATACACAATATTGCTTTCAATAAGCTCCACTTGAAGGAAGTACTTCATAAAATTTAAATAACCACATCATTGTGATGTGTATCTCTATTGGTGGCCAATTATTTTTATGCAAATGAGGGAGTAGGTTGTAACAGCTTTTCCAGGTTTGGTATTCCTATCAAACATACAGTATGCATATCACAGTGTGTTGCATGGACATACAGTACATCCACACCTTTTCACAAAGCAAGCCAATGCATCGACCTTTGTAAAACAATCAGTGTAATGTATAATCTGTGTACGTGTGTTGTACAAACATTAAGAAAATATTTCTATTGCACTGAAACTAAGCGTGGACGTCATGAAAATGTAAGTGTGGGTACAGCACAACCATGTGGTCATAAAAATAGCTGCCTTCTCAGAATCCATACACTCAGTGTTAGCCATGCCTCCCACATAACTACAACGAATGGGCACATTCAAAAAAGAAGAATCGTATGGTAGCTATATTTCTCTTCAACATTTAGGTTTATTGTTTTTTCTCATTAAAAACAATATCTTTCATGACAAATCCTAAATCTGACATTGTGAATCTGTACCCATGACACAAGAACTCGTGGCAAGAGAGTTGAGACACGGAATGACAGGCCGCTTTGTCTTAGGTTTGTAAGATAACATTTCAAAATGATCCGCACAATAAACTGTCAATCATAGTTCATAATTGGTCCTTTGTTCTTATCTTCATAAGGATGCTAACCGGCAGATTCTGATGAACCAAGAGAAGGAAAAGATTAATTTAAGAACCAAGAAAAGACAAACTAGCACTCGTGAGTAGATTTCTTTCTTCAACGTGGAATAAATAGAAACACTTAGGTTGGGAGAGGATCCCCAGCAGTTGGTAGGCCTCATGAGAGACCAGGCCTTGCCTGAGAACGTGTCCATGTATGGAGAACCTTTGCCTGGCCCGTGGTCCCCATCGGACTGGCACGGTCCCCTCCGGACCTCTATCCACACCTGCCGTCATCATCGACCCTCCTAGTTCTGACAGCTGCTGTATTTAAGCTGTCTCCCACAGAATCATTAGACACATTCACCGCAGCAGGAGCAGCAGACAGAGAGAGACATGGTAAGGACACGGTATTCAGACGGCTTTTTAGCTACACGGTGCCCGCTTTTTAAACCATTTTTGTTTTGATAAAGTTTTTCTTCAATCCACGCACTCGATTGTGGCTGCCTGACAAATCTATGGAATAACTGTGCAAGTCAAAAACAAGTACGTATGTCAAATATTCGTTCAGGCCAGCAGGAAGACCAAGAAGAAGGAAGGAGGGGCTAAGAGGGCACAGAGAGCGTCCTCCAATGTCTTCTCCATGTTCGAGCAGACGCAGATCCAGGAATTCAAGGAGGTAAGGCCCGCTTTGCCTTCGTAAGATCCTGTTATTTTAGCTACGACCTTTTTTGTGTGCGTGTGAAAAAGACAGTTGCGCTACAGTGTAACCAAAACGTATTAGAAAGCTGATTGTTCTCTCTTGGGGAAAGGCATTCACACTCATTGACCAGAACAGGGATGGATTCATTGATAAAGAAGACCTGAAGGACACCTATGCGTCTCTGGGTTTGTCTCTCCTTGTAGAAATGACCTCAGCGACATCAGGACACGGTTGTTGCAGGCTGCATGCATTCTGCTGCAACAGCGAGCCTTTGAAAAACCCATAAAAATCCAGTCTAACCTCCGTCCCCTTCAGGTAAACTGAACGTCAAAGACAATGAGCTGGAAGATATGCTGAAGGAGGCCAGCGGCCCCATCAACTTCACCATGTTCCTCAACCTGTTTGGCGAGAAGCTGCATGGTAAGACTCCCGAGACGAGGCGTTGGCGTGTTAGCGTGTCATTTCAGGAGAGCATCTACCAGGTGTTTAACTGTGAACTGGGGGCACGGGGATGTAGGCACAGACCCAGAAGACACCATCACAAACGCCTTCAAGATGTTTGACCCCGACGCCAAGGGTTTCGTTCATAAAGATGAGTACGTCTTGCTCCCATTTCCCATCAAGCAACATTTAGTTTGCGGGGTGAAGAACCCAAACGTTTGACTGTCACCTGAGATAACCGTGGCGTGAGAGTGTAACTAATCAGTTCTACATTGCATTTTCCCCTCAGACTGGAGCGTCTGCTGATGACACAAGCAGACAAGTTTACAGCTGAAGAGGTAATCAGAACAACATCATTATACGATTAGTACCGAGTCTGCAAACGTGCGCGGAAACCCAGCCAATCGTCTGATTCATTTCAGGTCAAACAGATGTTTCAGTCATCCAACATCGATGCAGAGGGAAACTTGGACTACAAATCCCTTTGTTACATCATCACGCATGGAGAGGAGCAGGAAGAGTGAAGGGACTGTAAACAGCAGCTCACGATCAAAGCTGCTACAGTCAACATACTTAAGGTTCTAGAATGTGATACCTTTTTGTATGACAGACCAAAAATCTATTCTTGCTTTTGCGGAATTACGGGCTGAAATGAAATGAATCTAAAGTAAAGGCAACAGAATTTAAAATCTTCACATTATTATTTTTTTCTCCACCAAACATGTTTTGTACAGTTATAGACAAAGATTTCGACAGTATTTCCGACCCCAGTGTTTGAGTATAAATATTGCACTTATCAGCATAGATATTTGAGGATCAATGTTAAATTATCAACAGGACAGATCGAAAAACACATGAAACAGTATTGCGGCCTAAAATCATCCTTCATCCAGTTCACAATTAAATATGAAATAATGGTGCATAGACAACAGTATCCCAGTGTCACACAACAAACGGCTATACTATGAAGAACTTCTAAACGATACAAAAGTATTTAAAGGATTCAAGTGGATTTCTTTACACATTGTAAACGTGATGAGTTCCTTTGTTGAGTCATTGTCAACTCTTTCACCATGCGGTGACCTTCAGCCAACGTGTGTACTGTAGTTATTTGTTTTGTGCAACAATCCATTAGACAGTGTAATGCCAGCTGTGTGTCTACGTTCCCCCTTCTTGGGTGACTAACACACTGGGGCCTTGGTCCCCTGAAGGATATAGAAGGCATAGGAGAACCCAGGAAGATGGAGATGTTCTCCCGGTGGCAGCTGAGCGCCCTGCAGCTCCGGGAGAGTTCGGTCGTCAATCATCTTCAGCAGTTTGCCGTTGAGCCTCACCGACCTAAAGAACCGCACGCATGTCAACTCCCCTCTCGTCCGTATCGTAACGATACCGGGTTATTACACCATATAATAAGAGATAAGAGTTCTAGATCTGCAGACCAATGAGGTGCAGCTCAGCTGTACCTGTCCCATCCGTGAAACAGTGGTTTAATGCACTGATGTTACCTGGAGTAGAGCCCCTCCTCCCCAGGCTGGTCTGACTGCAGAACGAAGGCCTCAGCAGTGCCGTTAGAGGCCAGAGCAGGTATTGCAATCCTGGACGGACTCTTACTGAGGTTCATAGCCATCAGGGTGACTGCCCCACTCTGGTAACTCGTGCTGCAGACAAGGGAGTGAGTTTAGGGTCAGACAGGGTAACGTTGGTTGGGAACCATCAAGAACACACCTGAGATCTGAAGACTGGGAATGAAACTCTGCTTGTGTTGAAGACACAGGATGATACCATGGTTACGTGGTTGCACATGCAGGGTGGATAGTTGAATACCTGTTCTTGTTAGTGCAGTGCAGGTACACACGGACTCTCTTGTTCTGGCCGATTATTGAGAAGGTTTCTATGCTCAGAACCTCTGGTCCAACAAGCCTCTTATACAGCACTGATAGCCAGTAGTCCTACCACAGTGAGGTGGGAGGAGATTTGATGGCACGGAAATACAAAATGTTATTTGAGGAACTGTTTGTAAAGGAAAAGCAGAAGTCAAAACATTTCAAGAAGTAAAACTATTGAGACAGACACCAGTTTTGAAATGGAAATCCAGTGCTTTCTAGGAAAGACAAAGACAAACGGAAGAAGTTCTTACTGGCAGAGGATCTAAGTTGTCATCCACCAGATGGTAGGTCCCTGAGCCAATCAGAACCTGCCTGATGACAACATCCAATCCTAGTTTTGCACCCAGCCCCAGTTTGTCCAGCCACCTGTGTATAACCAAGCACAGCAATGACTTGTTTGACTGATAATTCAGTTATTAAATAACCTTGAGAAACCATAAGATCTGGTATAAAACGATGTAGGCTCAAAATTAGGATTCATTTAGATTTTGATCTTAAACACCAGCAGCCAGTGACAATAACATCTGCTATTTACATTGACAACACCACATGTCAACTCACATGAAACCAGCAACAAACGTGTCGGACAGTCCCACCGCACCACCTCCATAGGCGGAGCTGGTCTCTCCAAGCCACACCTTCTTGCCTGGAGACACCAGGTCAATGGTCTGCAGAAAGATAAAGGCAGCCAATCATGTTAAAGTCCTCCACCTTATTCTGTGGAGTGGGCGGATCAGCAGTATTCTGATTTCCTTATTCTTATTCTGTGAAGTAGAAGTCAGCATTACCTCCAGCACTTCTTTGGTTTTCAAGGCCAACGTGTCCAGAACTTGAGGATCCAGGAAGTCCTCTAAAGAGGTGTCTCTCCCATTCACATAGTAACTGTGCAAAGGGGGAGGACAAAGCCAACATCAGGTGTGACAGGTTTTCACCAACGCCCGAAGAACATTCCGGCGTTTCAACGTAAAATCTTCGAACACCTTCTCTTGAAGCACGTGGATGTTTGAAGTTAAGAGCCGTAACGCCCTTCCTTTTCAAATGCGTCCACGTGCTCTTGAGCGATGTCATGGCTAGCAGAACTGCTGACTTCCTCTTTTGTCTGTTTACAAACCCCACGTGAGACAGCCTTAGTGGAACACCCCGGGACATAAAGCTCTGAGTGTGTTTAGGGAGTGTGCACTGTGCCCCAGGCAACACGTGACAGCTGCTTGTGCTATGCGGCTCCTGAGGGATAGTTCTACTCACTGGTGCCAGGTGCAAGCATCAATCGCCTCCGCCCCGCTTTCCAAAAACCTGTGGGGAATAAACGACAGAAGGGGTAAAGAGTTGTGCTTTCATTTGCAAGCGTTTCCCATGTTCAAGTACCTTTACTCTCTGTGAGGTCTCCTTGGAGCAGATAAGGAAGCGATTTGTACCGATGAGGACATTTGGGGTTTGTTATGGAAGATGCACAAGTTCGTGTGACTAACAATATTCTGCTATTCTTGATCTTTAGACAGGATGGATTAAAGATATCGTGAACGGTGAGACTATGAACAATCCTCCAAATAAGGAAGTTGAACCAGGAAATCATGGTTGAACTCTTGTTCAGGAGTATAGACTTACAGGACCAGGATACATTTACCCTGAAGTAATGCTAGGTATGCTGTAGATCACATGTCCCTAATGGGATTATACGATCATCACTTAATTCAATTGCTTGCTTTTAACGTTTCCTAGCCTTAAAGTCACCGGTGGTTTTTAGACTCAGCTGTCGTTTCTCCTCCAGCAGAACAGTGTTTGGCCCTGAAACTATCCTGTCTATTTGTCTTGTCCAATCGATTTTCCTGGTGGGCCCTTGAACTCTCACCCCTCCAGCAGGTCTCTGCGGTGGTCACGGGGCTGGCTGATGTCTGGCCCGTACAGGCCGGCGTGGTGGTACAGTTTGGATTCGTGCAGAATCTTCCGGAGTGTGAGGAAGTCCTGGCCCAGCTGGTATCCGTCCAACCGTACCCCGGCCTTCTTCTCGTAGCTGTTGGGTTCTGTAGACGCACAGCACGTCACCGCCGTATTCGTGAAAAAGGTTCTGAACCACTCACCAGACCACTCGTCTCCTTCTGCACTCTAAATGTTAACATTCATTTGATTATAAATTCATCATCTTGCACTGAATGCAACGAAATTTGACCCGGCTAAATTCTCCCATTGTTCAGAGTGAACCTGGATGACCTGATCTCAAGCTGGGAGGAAAAATCCATAACGTCCCCCTCACCGTTCCCCAGCTCCCAGGCCATAGGGTACTGTCTGGATTCACAGAACCGGAGAAGGCTCTCTGCGTTGCTACTGTTCCAGGCGTTTCCTGCTGTCCTGAGCAGAGCGTTGAGCCCAAAGATAAGGTCGAACCCTGAACAGTTGGTAAAGGAGTGCAGCAGATCCACGGCGTACTCTGAACAGGGAGGAAAACACCGCCAGGCGTCAACGCTGGTCCCAGAAAACACGCATCTGAGGTGTGCTACGTTGGCTACGTTGTTTTAGGTTTTACCTGTGAACTTCACCCGGCGATACTTCCTGTGTAACTCCTCTCGCTGGAGTTTCGCTACCTGTTGAGCCCATTCTTGTTTCAACTTCTCTTCTAATAAGGGAGGCAGCTCCAGTCGTTCACAGAGGTCACCTGAAGGGGAATAAATAGCGTGGGGAACCTGTGGTTTTAAATCAGTTCTGTAGGAGTGGCAGGTCGTGAAGGGCGCAGTTTTTTGCTAAGGGTTTCTACACATCGAACGCAATAGTCACCTATTGTAACTGCAGTGTTGCTGTAATCATGAAGCTTGCTGTTCTAAATAAAAACATGCATTAGGGATATAAAACGGGACATCCCAATGAGGAACTGAAGTGACCGCAATTGTACCAACGACTCGAGTCATCTTTACCATCTATGTAGACGTCGAATCACATGACCGAGTGTTGCCAACCCGGCAATCGACATTGTCGATGAGCAGTTTAGGTGATAGATTACCTTTCTTAAAGAGGACGTTTGGGTGAACGTGAGGTGCGTTCGTTGGCTCGAAGATCATAAAGTCTTGATTTGTCCCTCCAAATCTCAAAAATGCTGGGCTTAGTGATTTAGCCAATGTCCTCAGTTTAGGGGATCTAGTAAAGTGAAACGCCTGCAGATTATCATAAAGTAGCCTGACATGTTCTCGTTTAAAAAAAAACGTAATATATAGTCTGAATCATTTAGGCATATTTAACTGTTGTGCATCTCAATTTGAACATCAACTGAAATTGATTACTTACCCTAAAAGGTACATGAACTTTTCTTCTGCGACAAGACTTGCATCTATTGACACCGACAAAAAGCGCTTGTTAACCCTCTTCAATACACGAGAAAAATCTACCTTTAGACCCAGGGATACAAACTCCCTATCACCCTTTACAAACTCGCCTATCCCACCGACCAAACATCCATGACACAGGGCTGTCATCCCAAAGGTAAGTATTGTTAAAACGGATCTCATGATTGCTTTAGCAAGGCTACTTAGCTAAGAGGTTAAATCAGGTGCTTGGCATATTCATCGCTGGGTAGCCAAAGTTCGCTTCAGAGGAGAAGTGAAGTTTCATATTCGTCATTCGTCTTCCATTCCGAAACCGCAAATTTGAAGCGTCGCGTTAGGGACCGTCTTAAAACTACCCATACAATTTCCAAACGTTACTTCCACACCATTATCTTTTCACAGAAGTTTGCAAAAAAATTCCAAAACGACCTTTCCCCTAAAACATTTTATTAAATATATTTTTACATGAAGTTTATTTATTCAGAAAAGAACTGTGGTACAAAAGGGAGAAAAGATACTGGGGCGGTGTGTGATTGCGAAAGTGATTTGTCAGTGTACAAACTGGCGCTGTTGACTAAATGACGACACTCCCCAAAACCTACTTTTAGCGTGAAGTTCTCGAACAAAACACGATACAAAACTTGAATTTTGTTCACCCTTTAATTAGACACAGCACACCGATAAACTATAAATTATAACAACTGGGCAAAATGAAACGTTAAATCCGTTATAAATACACAAATCTTCTTACAGGGAGGGGAGATCAAGAGGCATCATTAGAAGGTCGTCTACCTCTTCTTTGAGCGCTTCAGCCTTCTCATTCAGGAGCATCTAGAACACACACACATCAAGTACCATCTCTACATGTCAGGAAACATCTCTGATATTGGGGCGTGATCTCACTCTTACACGGTGAAGCCAACTTCCAAACAAACCTTTGCAGATGCCACTATCTGATTGGCTTGTTTCTTGTTGAGATTCTCCACAGTCTTGACGAGAACTTTTGGGTCAGCGTTCGCTAGGTAAGACAGCGTTTTGTATCCAGCGCTGTATAACTGCTTGGCTCTCGACTGAAACAAAATAGAAGCAGGTCTGTGAGCCACGGCGTGGCTAATAGAACACCTGAGCACCATGCCCAAAACCCACCTGTGACAGAATGTAACCCTATGGAACACATGTACATAACATGCTGCGTATCTGTGCACAGGGCCAAACCAGTTTGGACCCCAAACTGACCGTCTGCGGCCGAACGGTCAAACGGACGCACCTGCATGACCCCAGCGACCTCCATCAGAGGGATTAGTTCTGCCTGGACGCAGTAGGTCAGCCTGAGGGTCAGTTCAGTCAGCAGGGCTCGGTAGGCCCACAGCTCCTCCAGTTCCTGCGGTCAACACAAACAGAAGCTCAGCCAGGACGCGGCCGTGCTTCCTGTGGGTTGCTCTCCCCTCCACGCTGACGGTGAATCGCCCTCCCACCGGATGCAGGGTAGAGACCCCCCTGCCGTGAGAGGTGCACGCGCGCTCGCGAGATACCTCGGTGAAGTGCAACACGCAGGAGCAGAAGGACGAGGAGGAGCTGAGGAGCGTCTGGACGAAGCCTCGGCTGAGCTGGAAGCGCTGGGCCACGCTCCACACGTCCGTCTCCTTCACTAGGGAGAAGAGGACCAGGGCCAGGTAGAGACGGCTGGCCACCGCCATGTCCACATTCTGGGGGAGAGACCAAGGGGGGTGAGGGTGGTGGGACAGTACATGAAGATCTCCGTTAGAAATCAGTGTTTAGTCTAGAACTTGGCTTCATGGACGTCATGGCTGGGATATGCAATACTGGTGTGTGCGGAGGGGGGTGCAATTTCAGGACACGCGTTGATTTTCTCGGAAGGTTATCGTATTTTGGGTATTTCAAGGCGTTACATGGTTCCGACGTGAAACAGCGTGACGAGGGAATGGAAATACAAGCAAAGCATCATTAACTGGATTAATTAGGATTAACCTGACTGGTTTTAAGTCAACCCTTGGAGTAAATGCTTTAACAACTTCTAAGAGGATGGAAATGCCAATCCGGTTATAATCCCCTCAAAGACAGCAACCTGATACTGTTCACTTTAGAGTTAGATCTTGGTCCATTGGGGAAACAGACCTCCCCTGTAAGCCCCCATACAGGAGGCATGTTTGGGTGCAGACCATCTACAACAGCAATGAAAGGGCTCCAGTCACCCTGACTGAGGAGGGCTGTAACCGTAGTAACCGTACCTTCTTTAGAGTCTGCCCAGCCGCCTTTCTGGCAACGAAACTTTCTGGAACTCCGACGGCTGCAGACATCTTTTGTTCGGCGACAGTGAGCAGCGTAAACTGGATGCGAAAAAAAAACAATTCAAAGGCTTTTTTAATATATATATATTTTTGTATCCAAATGACATGCACAAACACACACACGCACACACACACACACACACACACACACGTGAACCAGAGGGCAGGTGACAAGACATGGGAACTCACCTGTCTGAAGTACGTCATCCAGTCTGGTTTGCACTGAGAGATCATGTCATATGGTGTGATCAGGTAAAGCAGATGAAGGAAGCTGTTTAGCATCAGACTCTCCAGGCCTTTAGACAGATCTCTGTACAGGACGTCAGAGTAGATCAAATCTACTGAGCCTTAGGAGACAGGAGAGATACGGTCTATAAAACCATCAAAACAGACCAAGTAACAACTGATTTGTAGCACAAGAAATCAAATCCTTCATATGAACTGATCCCCTTGTAGTTGTACATCAGCTGACCGGAGCAGAGGTGGTGCGAGCCTCCCTCACCTTTGAAGGTAGCTCGTCCCAGCTTGGTGACCTTTAGAGTTGTGTCATGCGGGTCAGGGGACTGGGTGACGAGGGCCTTGTCTTTCAGCACGTCCACGCAGTCCCCCGTGATCTCGGCCAAGCTCCTCTCCGCGCACAGCCGACTCTCTTGGACGGCGAGCAGCGTGCCGCGCATGAAGTCCATGATTTGCTCCAGCGTGGTGGTGATCTGGAGGGAGGGGGGGTCACGTCGTTCATTAAGCCAGAGCGACATAACATCTCCTTCCCTTTTAAAGAGAGACCCTGGCAATACTAACTCACACTGAGTCCGATGAGCGACAGAATGAGGCTCAGGACACCCTTGCCGTTGTCATGCATCAGGTTGCTGTAGCAAGTCTCCACTGGTGCCGACACGAGCTTTTGGGCCTGGAACATACAGGAGAGGCCGACCCTGTAGCACTCAGCCCACAGACCCACCGATGCTTCTACCCTCAGATACATGTGTCTAAGTGTCAGGCTACAGACCATGAGCTTGTCTTTCTCCGGCAGGATAAGGATGCTCTCTCCCCGGACGTCGATCCCAGCCCTCCCTGCTCTCCCCACCATCTGCTTATACTGGCTCCTCTTCAGGAACTCTGTGGCCACGTACGGAGAGCGCAGGATCACCCTGGGGGTTGCAGCGCAAAAATAAAAGCCCCCCCTGTTACTTTAACGCCAACCCGCCATCGCAAAAGGGCGTGTTGCCTGGGGGGAGTGTCCTGGTCGGAGCAGACAGGGCTGGAGCTCACCTGCGGGCTGGCAGGTTGATCCCAGCAGCCAGGGTGGAGGTGCAGGCCAGGAGGCAGAGGACTCCTGAGGAGTAGGCCTCCTCCACCAGCTTCCTCTCCTCGCTAGTCAGCCCGCTGTGGTGGTAGGCTAAGCCGTAGGGGACCGTCTTCCGGAGCACAGGACACAGACAGCCGTTCCCAGAGCTCTTTAGATCCCTCAGTAGCTCAGCCTTCTCTGCCTGCTTGTGCTGGAGGAACTCCCTGAGGAAGAAGACACAGGATGGCTACATGAGGGCAGCCATGAGAATGAAGCTAAAATGCTATTTCTACAGATTTAGATCGATCTTACTTGTTAAGGTATTTGCAGATCATCCCTGCTACATTCTCACAGTTCTTCTTGGTGGGACAGAAGACCAGACATGAATGTGATGGGATGACTTCAGTGACCAGCGCTACAATATGATCTGGGTCCATCTTCTGCATGGCACTGGAGTACTGACAGAAAACACCCTTGGTTACTTCAAACAAACTTCCAAAGTTCAAACGTTACCTTTTACAAGCTTGTTTTTGACCCTTTTATTGGCCGTCGTACCTTGAAATTCAGAAGTCTTGAGAACCGGAAGCAATTTTCCTCCTTGGGGTCGACCTCATACAAGCTGTCCTGCAGTTTGACATACTCACTCAGTTGGACCTGGAACAGCCAAGGAAACTATCAGAACAACTGAACAATTCAGGTAGGATTTGCATCGGATACGATGAAGACAAGGAGATTTGCATTAGCTTTAGTATGTTGGGAGCATCACCTACAGGTCTGAAATCATTGGTGTAATTTTCTGCCTTCAGAAACCTCTGAAGATCTTGAACGTTGCCCAGAGTGGCACTCATCCCAATGATTTGGGTTGAACCTGAACGCAACCCAGAATAACCCACTTCATTATTCACAGATGTTATTGTTGTTATTTCTTTCCATTTTCCTAGCCAAGGTAAGTATAAGAAAGCATCCTATTGGACTTACCACTGAGATACATGACTTTAGCAAGAGTCATCTCAATAATTGCTCCTCGGATGCCATCCCCCAGCATGTGGAGCTGAAATAAATCCGTATTAGAGACTCCAGAATCACTGTCGACTATTTACTCCATTTTCACGTTTCAAAACAACCTATATACCTCATCCACAACCACCAGTCCAATATTGCCCAGCCTGTCTGCCTCGATGAGGGAGTTAACCAAGCTGTGGGCCTTCTCTATGGTGGCGATATACAGAGACCTCTTCCCTCTTCTCTTCACCGGGGGGAACCTGCCCTTACTGCCAGCGTACTCCTCCACCATGAAGTCCAGCTCCAGGCCGAAGCTAGCCAACCCCCGGACCTGCACGAGGGAAACACTCACTGGCATGTGCGCTTACAATGGGGGGGAGGGGGGGAGGGATGACATGTTGAATTCCAACACCATATCTGCTGTACCTTTTCCTGCACCAAAGATATGTAAGGGAGGATGAGAAGTGCGTCTTTTTTCCGACACAGCAGCTCCTTCAGGATGAGAATCTCGGCCACCAGGGTCTTCCCTCCGCTGGTGGGAAGAGAGTAGATGAGGTTTCTCCTCTGCTGCACGCAGTCCAGGTTCAGACACGCCTTCTGCCAGTCTGAAACACCAACACGGAACACAATCTAATGCACGCAAGCACACGCCCAGCTTCTCGTCGACTGAATCTCAGTAAGTACGGAGCAGTATTGAATCTTGGCTTGGCAGCGATTAGATGGGAACCCAAAGGGAACAAAGCTGGATAGTCACCATACAAGTCTTTGATTTCTTTGAGGTTGCAAATGAGCTCTTTCACTTTGGTGGGTAGACCAAAGAAAGGCCCCAGGTCTGTCGTCTCCGCGGAGACGGATTCTATGGCCTGCGCGGCGACGCTGATCTCCTCTGTAACCACGGCCTCCTTCTGCGCCGTCGTCCTGGATACGCCAGAGGGAGCGGCTGCGTTGCACATCATGGCTCTCTTCAGATGATCTGTCATGCTCTTCCTCACCTTGGGGGCGGGGTCTGTCTCTTCCCTTTTCTTCCCGTGTTCGACACAGCGTTCTGGGTTTGGAGAGGAAGTCTTGCCTCCATCCAGACCGCGGTTCTTCTCATCCCTCCGTAGAACGTCTTGTTGAAAGGCTTGCTGGGAGCTCGGGACTTCTCTGAAAGAGTCCTCCTCCAAGCCATCCAGGATTGAGTCAGTGAGACTGTCACCGCAACCTGACTTCACGCAGGTGCCTCTAGACGGCCGCAGGGCTGTGAAGTCAGGGTTGTCATGGCGATGACCCACAGGGTCTACGTAAGTTTCATGGCCAATGTTTTGCTGCTGCATGTTTGTCTCCACATAATCCATCTTTGCCAGAAACGAGCTGTCTTCCAGAATGCTGTCATAGTCCCCGAACACATCTTCATTGTCACTGTAATACTTGAAAGAGGAACATCGTTATTTTAGATACACCATTCAAGTTACAGTATGAACACACGCGGGGGCACCGTATTTGTAAAGGTTGTCGACATCAATGAACTTTACCTCGCCCATGGTTCTCGCATGCGCTCGTTCTCCTGTTTGGTCGGAACACTGTTCTCCAGAGACAGTTGTTCTTTTTCTTACAGGCGTCGGATGGATTTTGAGAGAGTCTCTAGATCTCTTTCTAGAAGACACTCGTTTTATTTTTATTTCTTGGTCGTCAGCACTCATTGTGTCCAACCTTACACTTACACATGACGTGAAGCTGTAAGCGAAATAACCTTCAAAGCGAGAACATTTTCTAGCTCAAGCTAGCAACTGTGAAGTGTACGAGTAAAACGTCGTTAGCCTGCTAATGCGTTTACGACTAAAACCAAATCTAAAAAAACTAAACAGTAAGTCTTACGTTCAAACACATTTAAATGTTAAGAAAACACACACAAACACAACATATCTGTACTCCAATTTACAACAAATTGAGCTATCAGTGATGCTAGGAGCAGAATATCTGCATTTGAAATTGTAAACACAAGTCAATCGTCTTAATATAAACCAATCACAGACCAAGTACGAGGGGTTACTTTATATAACATCCGTCCAAAAAGAATATGTGATTATTCGATATATTTTATGTCTGTGATCCCTTTTCTAGATTGGTATAATACTCCCGCGATTCATATATAGCCTATAAAAGTGTAAAGATATTCTTATTCAAATACAATTTGAATTAACAACCTAAATTACTGCTTATTACAAGCTCATTTATTTAAAGGAGGAACTCGAATAGACTCAAACATGAGTTTCACACGTTTCCAATACAGAGGAGCACAGGATATGCGTCCAATAACATCTTGGACAGTCTGTTAAACATACAAGATGCTTGCTGTCGGTAGCTTTCGAGCTTTTAGACAGATCGTTTCACAACATGGAGTTTCAAGTGAGACTATTTTTAATGTTTTAGTCGTACTTATAGTTAATAGTCACGCTGATGATGATAAATATGTTCGAAATGCAACATGTTTACAATGACATTGGTGGCAGATCCCTCCTTGACGCTTTGCATCATGTGATAGCCAAAGTGTTAACTTGACTTTTTCTGTTTTGCAGATCATTCAATTAGAAGTCTATCAAGCGGGTCGCATGTAGTTCAGAAGACCGATATGGTAAGGTTCACTTATTTTGCAGTGGATTTACTCTACATGTAATTGATTTCCCTTGCCTTTTAAGTCCAAACCTGGCTTTACGTATCGAGGACAAGTGCGTGTCCTGTTTAGATTTGCAACCAGCTGTTGAATTAAGTGCACCCCCCCCCCCCCCCCTTCAGCCTGTCCCAATGGAGAACCCTTACAAGCAACCAGAGAAAGGCTGTGTTCTTGCTGACATCACTGTGGACTACAGGAACGTTCAGGTAATTTGAAATATCTAAAATCATTGTAAAACAATTAATCAACTATGAATTTGATTAAGTGACGTTTACTCGTCCCCCCCTCCCCACAGCTGCTGTCCCAGTTCATCTCGCCTCATACTGGTAGAATCTACGGAAGACACATCACAGGTAAGATTGTAAACAGCCATACTTATCGAACGAGACTGAGTTGAATCCTAACATTGCAACTGATACCAATGTTTTACTGCAGGTTTATGTGGAAAGAAACAGAAGGAAGTGTCAAAAGCTATCAAAAAATCTATTTCCATGGGTAAGTCGTCCAACGGTCATAATCGCAAAATGAGTCCAATTCCAGGCTGGAAAAAATAATAATTTTTGGAAAATGCCTCATGTCAATATGGATCTTTTTTTTGTCCGTTGACCTTGTTAGGCTTTGCATTCCCAAAGTAGAATGATGCATATAGGCTTAGCCTAACTGGTGTTTTCATGAGCAAACTTGAAACCCATTTTTTCTATCCCTCATAGGTTTCATGTCAGTTACCCACAAGCATCCCCAGTTCATGAAAGACCCCAACATATGTAATATCAGACACTTGGAATAATCCGATGGAATCCAATCTGAATTTGTTCAAATTAATTGTTTATTAAAGTATTTTAAAACTAGAACTGTCTTGTTAGTCTTTACCGTCATATTCCAGACAGCTGTAAAATACATAAACTATTTATTTAAATACTACACCTTTTATGTTTATGTTTTAATAACTTGAAAAGTTTAGGAACATGTTAGATTTGAATCAAATAAGATACGTAAAACACAGCCAGGATCTTCCACACTGAGCGACCAGAGAAAAGTCCTATACGACAAACGACAAAGGCACAGAGGCAAACGTAGCGTGGGAACAAATCGCTCTCCTCAGAAGATGGGAGAATCGGACGTGTCTCCGCCTCCATTCTGCTGAGGAGACAGCTCCTCTTCTGTTTCGGACCCGCTGAGCGGCACTGCGGAGTCCTCCGTCTCCTCCCGCGGACCTTTCCTTCTCTTAGGAGCCGGAGAAGAACCCGGAAGGTGGCGTTTCCTGCACGCCAGACGCGCGTGGCCCGGCTTGTCTCTCCGGGCTTTGGGGAGTTTCTGAGTGAGGATCAGAGGCAGCGTGGAGGCGATGTCTATGGCGTGGTCTGTGTTGCAGCAGAACTCTGGCAGGGGGAAACCCTTTAGGCTGAGGACTTGCGTCTGAAGGAGACCCTCCCCAGGGAACAGGGCCTTCATGGCCTCACAGAGCAGCATGTTCTCCTGAGGCTGCGGGCTGGGGGAGGCTTCGTCTGCCGAGAGGAGAATCATCGAAGGGCGTAAATAACAAGTAATCGGACAGGTGGAGGAATAATGGGATCGGTCAAGGGGGGTTATGAAGTGAGCGGAACCACGTCAGACCTTCTTTCTGCCCTTGTCTCCTTTCCCTGACTCTCCTCCTGAGCGCCGAGACGTCCGCCAGCAGCTTCTCAACGGAGCGCTCGCTCTCCTCCATGTCCCGGCATGCCCACTGGATTAAGTGACGGGAAAGGAAAGGAGGGGGGATGAGACAACAACGTAACCCGCCAGGCCGCACGTCCGTGTGGCTTCCCAGAGCCGTACCTTCAGTTCCACCTGCAACGACTCGTTCATGTCGTTGACCTTGTCCACCTCTGGCAGACTCCCGTCGGACGAGAAGAATCTAGACCTGCACCCACGGAAGGAGGAACCACCGTCAGCCCGCAGTGAGAACACTCCATACATCCTCTATGTGAAAGGTCCCAAAGCTCTGAAACTACCTTACCTATGCTTCTTAATGGCCTGGTTGTAGCTTACAGATGAACAGGCTGTTGAGATCCTCCAGTAGTCCTGCTGTTCAAGTAAGCCGAGGTTGCTGACAAGGACAGGAATGTTGTGGAACTGACTTTTCGGGGAAGGAAGGGGACAAGGGTTCAGTACCACTGTAGTAAGGTGTACTACGCACTAACACACTATAGCGTGACAGACAACAGGGAAACAGGCACTCGGATCAGCGTTCTCTCACCTGCCGTGCGATTTGAAGACGGCGTATTCTAGCCGACACGTAGAGCCTGACGACGTGACATCACTGGGTGTGAGAAGCAGGAAGATCAGCTCGTGATTGGACAGCGTCTTCTTCAAGTTCTGGTGGACTATTTGCTCTCGGAAGGTCATTTTTTGGCACGTGTGCCTCCGCTGTTTGTACCAGCCGATAACATTCTCCTAAAACAGTTTTTTAAAAAGAACCCAAATGCATGTACTTAGGGGAAGGTTAGAACTGAATAATACAGATGTAACACTTGTCTGTTGTAGTCTGTCTGATGTTTACCTCCTTATTCGTTGACAAAATGTGTCGTATTCTTTCGCTGTCCACCTCTCCCACTCCACTGTAGAAGCTAGATTGATAGGAACAAATATGTTACTGTTAGACACCTGCAACACGACATTTCGTATGAGGAATCACATAAACAACTAGTCAAGTGAGTCTACATACCTGTTCAACTTGAGACAAGGTATATGTTTCTGGATATCTGGGGGTCAATAACACATGAAATCGTTGTGGAAACTATAGAGATGCTGTAACGTAGAAATACGTAAGTATAGTATAGTAGTAAATATAGTATAGTAGTAAGTATAGTGATCACTCACTTATGGTGTGTTCAAATTGAATCTGATCAATTTGAGAGTCCGTAATATTGCTTCTCTCTTCAGCTTTGCTCTCTCCAAGAATAAGACCCTCCTGAAAAATTAGACAACATGACTTTAACTAGCTATCGATCTTGGTATAACGGAATGCATGTCAGACAGCTATTGCTAGATAGCTATTATTACTAGCTACCATTGTAGATAGTTGAAAACAAACTTGCTAACTATCTAGCCAGCTTTCGGCATTCAATTTACCTCTGGCCAGCATATGATATATAGATTAAAGATTAGTGCTAATTACCACATCGGAATCACTATTAAAATGCTGAAACATCAATGAACCCAGGACATAGCCAGAGACGCGCACAGATGGAGTTGACTCCGCCATTCTTGTTGACAGATTGCCTCACAAACCCAGCCCCACCGACTTATTTGGGTCCTGGTTGGCGAATCACATCCTACTGTAATGTGGATACATCGCCATCTACTGTGTGGGAGTAGCAGTCTGTTATGGCCCTATGTTATTCCCCTCCATCAGCTCCTCTGATTCTTTCAATCAATCTCCCGTCAACATCGATAGACCTCACGGAACACTTGCGGAGTTAAACTTATGAAACTCACTCCTTAGTTTAATGAACGCCCACACTAGCTCTAAAGTGGCGTATTTACACACCGTGTTTACGGAGGGCGTTGTCGTGGAGCCCGATGACCCGAGGTCGCACCCAGATTTGGGAGAATTTGGGATGAAGTATTTGTTCCCCGAGGGACACACGCTCCTGAGTCCCTCTCCGACATGCACCCTTCACACAATCCTGTACTATGCTTTTCCATAATCCACTATGTTGTATCCAGCCCTGTAGGCTATGCCCAAACGTTTACTTATTCCAGACTCCTTCCTCCTTCTGCTCCCAGTTCACCCCAGTACCTCCACCTCTCCCCTCATTCCATGAATGCGTGTTTTCTTCGCAGCCGACTGTGCAGTAACGCCGCCAGCAACGCTTGTCCAATTGAGGGCGGGGTTTTACCACAGCAATTTAACCCAACTCCGCTGAGAATCGAACTGAACTCCACTAAACCACGGCTTTTCCACTGTTGGGTAGAATGGAAAACTTGGTTAAGCAGCGACGAGGACGTCAGGTTAGCGTTTTAACATAGTTCCCTTTAAAGAATTAAATGTCTCCGCCGCTCTCTGTGGTTTCGTTTATTAGACTAATGTTTCCGCAGTCAAAATGCCTTTAGATGTTTATAGATACAAAAAAGTTTCAAAACTTTACGGTTGTTTTTGCTCGGTAGATAACATGAACCCGTTTGCTTGACCACTGGCTGACCGCAAGATCTGTGGGACATGGAGGACCCCTCGAGTACGGTACATGTGCTGTTCCAGGTGTGGTTGACCGTGGTGGTTTTCCTTATCATGGTACCTGCCATGTTCGGCTTCTCCCTGGGAGTAACAGGAGTTTACATCAAGATCTTGGTCAAGACACTGGAGGTAATTATGGTAGAATTCGTCTTACATTGTGTCTAGCGTTTTTACTATGGAACTGTTAAAAGCGGACAATTCAATTTCACTTAATAAGCTGAACGGTATGTTATTGTCCATAAAAGGTGTGTAGTACAATGTAATAAAAGAACGTACAGCAGATCTGACATCATTAGCTATGCTATAAGTTTTAGGACATGAGTTGGCATATTAAGATGTTCGTGGCCTCTTCATCTCTTAGAACAGACAGGTCATAGAAGACAGGTCATAGCATTAAGGCGCAATATTCATCGGTGCGTGTGAAAGGTCGTTTGAAAATAACTTTTCTCTGGGCAGTGGGCTACACTTCGAATCCAGAGAGGATGCAAGGAAAAGCCCAGTTTACCAGTACCCAATGGTGAGTGGAATCCATTCGGACTCAACCGGTACATGTTGTGGTTTGATCTTGAGCCTTCGTGACTCATCACAGTCCCTCTACAGCGACACTTGTGACCAGTGTCACATGTGCCTATCTACGTTGCTCCTAATGTTTACTCTACAGTGTCCCCCATTGGATTTGTAAAATAAACATTTTTAAAAAAGAGGTAAAACCTAAGAATCTCATCAGAAAATCGTCTATGGTCTTTCTTGTTTTATTCGTGTATGTTTTTAGAAAAAAAAAAAGATGAAGATACATAGTTTTAGAAAATATTAAGAATCAACGTAAAATATTTAGATTTCAGTCAAGAGGTAAAGATGATTAAGCTGGTTCGTTTCCCTCTCAGAACATTGTGTTCTGTGGTTTGATGGCTGTGATACACTTGACCTTGCACATGTGACTGGTAGTGTGGGGGATTTCGATTGGTTAGCTCTAGTGACTGATGTGGGGGTGCCTAGAAGCCCCGACTCAGAGTGATGATGCAATCGAAACTTACGTAACTTCTCACTGGGGACTCAGTGTGTAACCCTGGACCAATAAGCTGTGAAATACGTCCCTGGCCAGTCTTTTGTGAAATATGTTGGCTTTAGACTGTGGACGGTATGGGGCAAAAGTTGTTTGTCACGAATAGTACGAATGTGTTGCGGAGAGCTTTGTCTAAAGTGTGGCTTTGTTGGCTGTGTTTGTTTGTTGTGGATCCTGTCAGTAGCAAGATTCTTATCAAGGATCTGTTAACATGCTGTTTATTTGCATGGAGCGAAAGGATCATGAATGAAGAACGGTAAACATGACTGACATGGTAGATAACTGGACCACTAGACTTACCTTTCGGACGCAAACTGACTAGTTACCCTGTTGGGCAACGGGATTTAGCAAATCATTCAGCGAGCATTACAAAATGCATTATGTTTGCTCCCTGAGTCAACACTTTGGTCAAGAACGGGATCCTTGAAAGTCTGTCGCCTATAATGATCACACGAGTCAAACGCTTTTCTTTCCCAAACTTGAGAAAATCCAAATGTAATATATCACCTTTGGGCTAATGTTTCACTGCAGCTTGGTGTTGAATACAAGGAGGAATGTCAGTGCCTTGCCCCCTACTCATAGTGGTGCCTGGTGCTACCACCTTATGGCCCTGGCTCCAAACATAACATTCATAACATTCCTTAATAACCTCACACCATCACTCTTTCTACAAATACAAATACGAGGACATCATACATCATACATGGCATTTTCCCTTCTGAACTCTATGCGACCCCTTACATTCTCCCTGTACAGTCTTTAGTTATCTGTCTTGAGCGTTTGGATCCCGACCGTGATCTCGAGCTGCAGCTGACTGTCGTCTGCGTCTGGCCCGTGCGCTCTGCTCTGTCCGCCCAGGTCTCCTGCGTCGAGACGGGGGTTCCATGGAGCAGGAGATGGCGGCTAAGGGCCAGTTCTCTCTGAGCGACGCCTTCTACTTCCACAGGAAGGGCTTGGAGAGCATCGTGGAGGACCAGGTGACTCAACGCTTCTCCTCCGAGGAGCTGGCTTCCTGGAACCTCCTGACGCGCACCAACCACCACTTCCGCCACATCAGCCTCCGCCTCAGTGTCATCTGGGGTCTGGGCGTGTTCATCCGCTACTCTGTCCTCCTTCCTCTCAGGTGGGTGGACGGCAACTCCTCCTCCAAATCCCCTTTTCGAAATCTCTCGAATTGTTGTGTGTTGAGCATCTGGGGTTTTCTGTCACGCAGGGTAACTCTGGCGCTCATTGGCCTGAGCACGCTGGTGATTGGAACGACCATCGTCGGGTTTCTTCCCAAAAGCAGGTAACCTATCGAGGGTGATGTGGACCGACGTCCTTCGCTTTTCGCGCTCGTCTTTTCACGGGGTCGCTGAGTGTGCGTCGTCTCTGTGTTCCGCAGTGTGAAGAACTGGCTGAGTGAGTTGGTCCATCTGATGTGCTACAGAATCTGTGCCAGAGGGCTTTCCGCTACAATCCACTACCACAACAAGTTAGTGTGCTGCTAAAGGGCTTTCACCACAGACGTGTCTGTTCTGCTCTGTCCTCACTCTGCCTCCAGACTCCACTTCTCTTACCCTCTCCTCAGTTTTCTCCTACGTTGACCTCTCATGTTTACAAAGGAAAGTCATTGAACATACTATCAAACGGGGTCATTCCAACGGCACGTTTAAGTCAATGCTATATTTTCCTTTCCCTAGGGAGAACCGGCCGAAAAAAGGAGGAATATGCGTGGCGAACCACACCTCGCCTATCGACATTGTCATTCTGGCCAATGACGGCTGCTATGCCATGGTGAGCGAGGCCAATGCGGAGGGTCAAACGCATCGTTATGGTGTGACATCACATCCTGGCCCACGCTCGCCTTGACCTCTGTCCCTTGTCACGCTCAGGTGGGTCAGATTCACGGAGGTCTGATGGGGGTTCTCCAGAGGTCCATGGTGAGGTCGTGTCCCCATGTTTGGTTCGAGCGGTCGGAGATGAGAGACCGCCACGCTGTTGCCAGGAGGTGAGGCAGATGGTCAAATGAGAAGAGATGCCATTCCGTGGCGCTGGCCTCAATACAACCCTACTCCTTTCTATACATCCTTACCTGCTCAGCTGTCATTTGTTTACGCGCTGAAACCTTCAGACATGACGGACAAGACAGACATGATGAATAGATTAAGCGTGACCTCCATCCTCTACTGTACTTATGATCATTATACTTTCATCTCCCAGACTCAGGGAACACGTTGCAGCTAGGACCAAACTACCTATACTTATCTTCCCAGAAGGCAAGTCTCGGCTGATCCACGTGCCACGTTTTCGCTTCTCCTACCGTCACTGCTGTCTGAAGCACGCAGCGCGTGTCACGGGAGTTCTGATTGCGACACACTAACAGTTGTGTCTGTCACAGGAACCTGCATCAACAACACTTCTCTCATGATGTTCAAAAAGGGAAGCTTTGAAATCGGAGGGACGATTTATCCAGTGGCAATCAAGGTAATGTAAAGTCCAAACGGTATGCAGTTTACCCACAGGTCCTTACCGGCGTGTCGTAATCACCAGGCTGGTGTTTCAACTTTGTATATAATCTTCGTCTGTTGTGAGTGATGTTACTCTGGGTGGCTTGGGCAGTGCCTTGTGGGTTTAGCTGCGGCTCTACACGCGCCTGTGAAGCCATTTGTGGCGTTGCTTATAAACAGGACTGTCCAAATAAATGCGATTGGATTCCCTCCCTCTCCTGTGTTTGTCTTTGTCAGTATGACCCTCGTTTCGGAGACGCCTTCTGGAACAGCGCCAAGTATAACATGGTCAGCTACCTGCTGCGGATGATGACTAGCTGGGCCATCGTGGTCAACGTTTGGTACCTTCCCCCCATGAGCCTACAGGTGCAGTCCACTCTCCCTTCCTGCTAGTTCACTGGCTTTTTCCCCTTCGAACGCTTATCAGCTGGGAGTCCTTCAGGATTCATGTTGTGGGACTTGGCATCACCCCGCCCCCCCCACACACACACACACTCACCCCGACCCACACACACACACTCACACGCACACACACACACTCACTCACCCCGACCCACACACACACACACACACTCACTCACCCCGACCCCCACACACACACTCACTCACCCCCACACACACACTCACTCACCCCGACCCTACGTTCGGCTCTGCAGGAGGGTGAGGACGCCACCCAGTTTGCCAACAGAGTGAAGTCTGCCATCGCTCATCAGGGAGGCCTGCTGGACCTGTCATGGTAAGGAAGATCTCCCTCTAGCTCCTCTCTCTGCTCCTCTTGAAAGGCGCTGGTGCAGAGCCCTTGTTGAACTCCTCCCAGACAGACAGGACATGGCCCTTCTGCCTGATGCTTTGCAACCCTGTCTCTCTTCTCAGGGACGGAGGTCTGAAGAGAGGGAAGGTGAAGGACGCGTTTAAGGAGCAACAGCAGAAGATGTACAGCAGCTTGATAGTGAGCGAGGAAGGCAGCAGCACACCGGATACAGACAGTCTGTCAGACGCGAGCGGATAGGAGGCGTGACATCACCCCAGCCTGAGACTGTCTATCTGTGGACTGGCTCTTTAGTGGACATGCTGAGACAGGGTCTGTCTGTGGACAGGCTCTTTAGTGGACATGCTGAGACAGGGTCTGTCTGTGGACAGCCTCTCTAGTGGACACACTGAGACAGTGTCTGTCTGTGGACAGGTTCTTTAGTGGATTTGCTGAGACATTCTCTGTCTGTGGACAGGCTCTCTAGTGGACAAACTGAGACAGCGCAGGTCTGTGGGCAGGCTCTTTAGTGGATGCTTAGACAGTTTCTGTCTGTGGACAGCCTCTCTAGTGGACACACAGAGACAGTGTCTGTCTGTGGACAGGCTCTCTAGAGGAGACACTGAGACAGTGTCTGTCTGCAGACAGATTCTTTAGTGGACATGCTGAGACATTCTCCGTCTGTGGACAGGCTCTTTAGTGGACACGCTTCTTTTATACACCGACTGGCTTCATTCATGCCATTCTATCTGAAACATTTTGCCAGTCTGTGTTTGTGGAAAGAATTCCCTATTCTC
Organism: Plecoglossus altivelis; assembly: GCA_036571765.1. Classification (NCBI taxonomy): domain Eukaryota; kingdom Metazoa; phylum Chordata; class Actinopteri; order Osmeriformes; family Plecoglossidae; genus Plecoglossus; species Plecoglossus altivelis. Next base: position 2,040,703 of record BROE01000015.1, read on the forward strand.
AAATGAAAGGTCTGAAAGGACTCAGTTGAGGTTTTTCTTAGTCTTGTACTTTAATGTATATTTTCCCTTTGGAAGCGATAATGATGACGTAATGATGATATTGGTTTTTAACTGTAGCCTTAGCGAACTTGTTTACGTTTATCCTGACGTTTTTATTGGATATTTGTAGTCACTGTTTTGTTCTGTGCCATAGTGCATAATGCTCTTAAAGGTTCCTCTCATGTTTGCTGATGCTTTGGTCAGTCCGAAATCAATGCGCACAAACACGCAACCTGATCGAGTTTGTTATTCTAAAGTTTTATTGCTGATTCACCCGTGTCTTATGTGTTATCTTTTGCGCTGTACCAAGGTGTAGGATCTGAAACGTGCCACTAGGAGGCAGTGTATGCCAAGGAAACTAACTGTGACTACGTTCCTCTTGTTCGACATAACCACCTATCTGGTATCTGGTATTCTCTCTCGCTGTTCACAAGATATCAACGCATCATTCATCATCCAAAAGTTCTGATGCAAATAAATGTAAAAACGCTGCACTGTTGCTAAGTTTGGAATTGTGGATTCAGTGATGGGCTTGCAAGCAAGTGTTGTGCTATATGTGCTCAGATGCCAAAACACTACAAAAATGCAAAAATGTCCCAGACATTTTTTGAGTGAGTTTTTTTGTGGTTTTAAAGGCAGGATAATGGTGAAATAACTAAACCAATTTTGAAAGAAAAACGAGTTATATAAATGTACCTGAATTTCTATAACACATTTCTTAAATCAAATGGTTAAAAAAATTCCGTTCACAAAATACAATAGTTTGTTCATATATATGTATATATTTAGGACAGGAAAGTAAATTTAATAAAAGTTCCGTATTTTATACTACATTGTATGTCAGTCTAGAATGGAATACTTATTTTTATATCTTTTAAACAAGGCAAATATCTATTTAAACATTTTACGAAATTGCAGAACCTCTCATTTGACTTCAAAACAGAGTTTAATGTCATTGCCCTACAGAATGTGTATGTATCAAATATTCCAGACCAAATAGCTAGCGAAAAGGGATATACTGCTTCATTACAATATCCCTAGCTTCTTAAGTATATCACCCCCTGCTTGAAACACTGACATTGTCACCTTGTCACCTTAAGGGCACAAGCACTTTTCACTCAGAGCCTATCAATGCCCCTGTACACAGCCGAACGGTGGAGAGGAGAAGAGAGGAGAGGATGCATGATCCGAAATAAGAAAGCTAGCACGAATAAGCGTGGGCAAGACATGTTTACTGTGACGGTACTTTAATAAAGAAAGCAGAGACTGTGAAATAGCATTGAGTTATTCTTCCACACACAGCCAAGCTGGAGCCAGCTTAAATTTCACAGCCTCTCTGTCGCCTGAGACCATCTTCCAGCCTACTCAAGCACCCGGCTATAATAACAATCCCGCGACTTAAATTGCTTGAACAGAAATGTTTGTTCTCTTCTAACAGGATTGTGAATTATTAATCGGATCTAAACCCGATTTTATAACCCGATTGTTGAGGTGGGAGTCTTGGCGAGCGTCGCACCACCACACCATTTACTGTGATGTATGTGTCTGCACATCTTTATATCCAATTTAATGTGATTCAGATAGATTTCAAAGGGACATCATGAAAAGCAGAGGAGTGACCTGTAGGGCCCATGTGACTCTGGCCTCCGCACAACTGCCCAGTATGTCTCAATATGTTGATTCGATTTTCTCCATTTGACTTTTGCTCCAGAGTGATCCATACAAATGCAATGCAGGTACACTCAGTAAATATGAATAAGCGACTAAATTGAATCTTTTTTTTTGGCCACAAAAATGTAGTTCATAGAAGACATCATTTGAAATCCCAGTTTGCCTGGAACTGAGCAACATGACCAGTCGCAAGGGTAAATTACTCTGGCTCTGTCTAAGACCTGCCATTAGTTAGAACATAATGCCCTTAAATACATTGTTCTGCCATCCATTCCATGACTGAAGTGGACCTCCCTATCTAATGTATGTGACGTTGAAGCACAATACGACTTGCAGACAGAAATCAATAGAGGCACCGAGAAGAATGCCTGGAAAGACCGTTCATTCTGCGAACCCCATGCGCATGAATAGAATTCAATCATTTATATCTGGGCCCAAATGTTACTGCATCAAATTCATCCTAGGCTACCATCCTCGCCTTCCACTCACTGGCTGCTGTCGCTGGTCAGCCAGCAGCCAGGCAAGGGGACACAGCGTTCTGGGGATGAGGGCTGTGTGAGATGAGCTAACCTCTGCTGTCCTTCCTCTCAGCCACTCAGCTGTCCCTTAAATCCCACACCTGACATCGACATTCTGGGACAGATCCGTCACCGCTGGGCTGGATTTGCAGGGACGGCTTCCGTCTCGTCCAATAACACTGGGTCCCTTTGCTGCAATCTGCACGCTGTAAATCACCTCGATTTTGAAAGTCCACTTTTATTTTTGCATACATGGGGCTCGTTGTCTGTTCGATGTCCTTTGGTGTTCTGAAGGGGGGGGGGGGATCAAACATACGGTTATTCTTATCATTCTGAAATATGATTGTGACAAAATGCAAACGAAGACAAATAACTTGACAACGCCTGTTCCAATGCATTCCAATGGAAGGGCGTTTGATGAAAAACGACAATGTACATTTTCCATTCTGTCAGGGGTGTTTGCGCTTTACTCCACGTGCCCCCGACTGGCCCGTTGCGCCAGTCACAGGGTACGCGTGATGCTCTCACATGTCACAGTGCTGGCAGAACGAAATCAGGCTGAACACTGGTCACAGCAGGCCTCACACACACGCACGCCATGCTGCCTTAACGCCCTACCAACAAAACAGCTCCTTCAACAAAGTTGTGTAAAGTTCAGTTTCCCGAGAACAGAACGTTTTTGGAATTAAATCTTACGTGTGTGTGTGTGTGTGTGTGTGTGTGTGTGTGTGTGTGTGTGTGTGTGTGTGTGTGTGTGTGTGTGCGTGCGTGTGTGTGAAGTAGTTTGTTTCCTAGTAGCCAGTGATACAGTGGCCAGAAGGGGGACATAGAAGACAAGGCCTTTCAAAGTCTTGACAGATTTGCATACGCTAATGAAACAGGCTATAATTGGTCCGAATAGATTTTCTTTTCTTTTTTGATTGAGCTACAATTGAGTCGGAAGTTCCTCAAGCAGAGAGATTATTGATTTGTGGTGGAATTCATGATGATTTAGTTTTGAAAATAATTATTTTCTCCTAGTGATTGGACGCTGAAAAAGAGTCCTGTTGAGTTATCTGAGTAGTATTCTCTCTCTCCCCCCCCTCTTTCTAATAGCGGATACAATCTGATTCACATACGAGGCAATCCGAGTTTTGAAGAGTACATTCATTTTCATCCTAAACTAACAGCCATTCAGGTTCACGCACTCCTTTCTCCACAAAGCCACCGGAACATGCATTGTGTTGGAGAGAACTGGAGTTACATGAGAAATGTCCTTCAGTCAGCTACACGAAGGTATGTAATTGCAGACTACACTTTGCCCCCGGCCCGGTGCCTCAAAAGGCATTTCTCCTTTTATTGACAGAGTAGCAGAATTTCACCTTGATCGTGGAGCTGGCGCGGTTCCCTGTCTCTACCTCTCTCTGATTGCTTTTGTTTCCAGGTCACCTCCTATCTATTGCAGCAACTTTTCCAATTTCTTAGGACTTGTTACATGAAGATAAAAGGCATTGCCGGTGAGCGCTGATGTCCGACTGCTCTCTGGAAATGTACATAAACCTAGAAAGGACCAATACAAAAGAACCACATCGGAGAGTCTCACTTTCATGCTTGGTGAGCTATGGAGACGATCTGAGCTCAGATGGAGAAACTCACTATTCAAGTTCATGGAATAAATAATCAAATAAATGTCCTGGTTCATTAATAAGAAATGATCTTAGCCTGATGATTAATTGCATTAAACTTATGAAAGTGAGTTTTTGTACAAATCTAAACGGAGGAAATGATGGATGATGAGAAAGGGATGATGAATGGAGAAAGCAGCGGAACTAAATTGAAAGTGTACTCATCCGTTCTCTCTTCACAACTAATGATAAATTGAGCATGTCACATTGAACAATACATGTTGAGGTTTAAACATCATCCCCTCCACGGAGCTGTAATGTGGGTCGGCAGGTAGCTCAGTGTGACGGAGTTGCTGCTAGCTCTCAGATGGTTTTCTCATTGCGGGCGAGGTGCGCGTCGAGGTGCGTGGCGAGGTGTGCGGCAAGGCGACTGCTCTCTGTCTTTGATTTGCAGGGAATAATTGAGTGCTTTTGATGAACGGGTTGGTGAAACGAGCGGACGGAGCCTTTTTGTGCCATCTTGGCTTGTCGAGCACAGGGTTCACGAGAAGGTATATTTACACTTGGTATTAAATGATTTGCCCCAACAACAAAAATCTGCCCCAAAATAATTTATGCCACTAATATTGTTTGCTTTGCTCAGTTAAAAAAACCTCATTGACTGGCAGCCAAATTTACAGATGATCAAATTCATATTAAGATTGCATCTGGCTTGGCTCCAGTCGAAAGCCTATATTGTAAATAATATTGCCATCTGTGAGACCGAGACAGTTGGGGAATGAAGAAGACAGGAGGATGGAATTAATAGGGAGAAAATAAAGATGGTGCCCCGGGATATCTATTAACATACAGTTACGTCACCTACATGACAAAACCTGTTATTCCTTAATAAATACACAGCCAAAATAAAGTTAACAATTTAGCTAATGATTTGTCTCAAACGATAACTACTGATACCATGAAACAATATTATGTTTAACTTCATATCAGGCATATTATGACACTGGCAAAGGGATAGCTTGTTAATAATACTTGTTATATACAATAATAACTCTCAATAGGCCTAAAAAAACTGTGTTTCTAGTTACATCCTGCTGGTAGTTTGTGCCCTTTAGGTTCAGATTATCTCATCCCACATCAACCATCACACAACATGTCACTCTCTGATCATAAAGGTTGCCATGGCCTTTGAGGGAGGGGGGGGCGGTGTGTGTGTGTGTGTGGGGGGGGGGGGCTGCAGTTCGTCTCTCTCCTCTCACCCAACGTGGCAACCCTATCGCACACAACTCCGCTCCCCCGGTTCCGCTCTCCGCCGCGCCGCTCAAACCCTATCAGTCCAGCAGAGCAGCACACTCTACAACTCCGAGGCAAAATGAATATTTTGTCATTTATTTGCCTGGTATGGCTTGGAGCCCCAGGACAATGTTGATGGATGATGTTTTAATGCTGCTGAATGTTATTTTTACTGAACAGGGAAAACTATAAATTTTTACTTCATTGGCAATGATCATGCCCAACGCATAAAAGTGTGGTGGGTGTGTGTTGCCCATGAATAATCGCCCCTCACAGCAGATGTTGCTTTGCAGAAACCAATTCCTTGGATAAGATTTGCCGAAGATTAATTGTCTCCAGCTGTTTCATGGCCCGGTGCAATCTTAATACATTTATGATAAGTTTAAAAGCTCACTAGAGGCAACAGAAGCTCCCATGTGAGACTGCAGAGAGAAAAGGCTGCTTTATTCCTACATCTGGATTCATATCCTCTGTCATATTCATCATTAGCCTTTATGCTAGCAGACCAAGGAGCTGGGGATCATTACAGTTCTAGGTGCAACAGTGTCTCCCCCTCTCGTCTTTTATCCTCTCCTCCGCCCTCATCATCCCCAGATTTTCCCTTTTTTTCCCTTTTTTGAGTGAGCGAATTATTCAAATTTGTGCAAATGAGTTGTTTCCATTTTTCTCCCCTCGCGGTGGAAATTGAAAGTGACCTGGCGTGACCCCCATCTATTACTGCGGCTAAATTGCAGAAAATGTGCCGTCTGGTTCTCTGTTATGCTACAGGCTCTCGCTAAAGCTTCGTTAACCAGGGCGATGTGACCCCCTCCTCGTTCCCAGCACCTGGACTAGTTAGGAACAATCCCAGTGTTACGACCCATGCTGCAGGCTTTAACAAGCTGCGTTTGAATATTCCTGAGAGGACCGTAGCAATCATGTTCACCAGCCTGTTCCTCTGTGGAAGGGGTCACCCTCAAAAGGACAGTCATTTAACGGACTCTTTTTTTTTTTTTTTTTTAAAGAATCATCTCATCTTTAAAAGTCCCCGACACAGAGAGAACACAGATTGTCAACGGATTTCATTTGCTGGCCTGTTTAACCCTGCAGCACCCCCCCTCCCTCCTCCCTCCCCCCTCTCGCCCCCCTCCCTCCTCCCTCACAGTCATTGTGAGCTTTTCATTCCACATTAGCTCTCCCAATAGCACCAGAGGGGTTTCTCTCAGAGATCATGCCGCTGTACATAGATTGTCTGCATCTATTATTTACACGTGAATCCTCTCCTGGCGTCAATGGGTCACAGGAAACAGGGGGACCTGTAAGTTGTACCACTCTCCCCTAATACGGCAAATCTCCATTCTCGAATGTTATGAATACAAATGTGAATACAAACAGAGGTATGGCTCTTGATTTTCCCGAACCTCTGCACGTTTCTTTAACCTGCAGCGAGGACTGCAAGAGCTGTCTGCTCTGAGGCCCAGGACCCGCTGAGTGGGAGAGAGAGAGAGAGAAAGGGGGAGAGAGAGGGAGGGAGAAGGGAGGGAGAGAGAGGGGGGATGGAGAGGGAGGGGAGAGAGGAGAGAGGGAGGAGAGAGAGAGGGAGAGAGAGAGGGGGGGGTCAGGGAGGGAAGAGTGGGGAGAGAAGAGAGGGGAAGGGAGAGGGAGAAGAAAGAGAGAGTGAGAGAGGGAGGGAGGCGAGGGAGAGAGAGAGTAGGGGAGGAGAGTGAGAGGGAGAGAGAGGGAGGGAGAGAGAGAAGGGGAGAGAGAGAAAGGGAGAGAGAGCGAGGGAGAGGGAGGGAGGGAGGGGGAGAGAGAGAGAAGAGAGAGAGAAGAAGAAAAGAGGAGAGAGAGAGAGGAGGGGGAAGGAGGGCATCTGACAAACCTTCCGCTCACACATATTGGAGCAATAAAAGGCAGCTTAGTGAGCTGACAGGTAGACCATAAATAAGTAGGCCTAACCTTGGCTATTGCCTCTTTTTAATGCCACCTCCCACATTGAACATGACATAATATGCTGTAATAAAACGGGGCCTTCACTTCATAAATTTGCATGATTTATGTGGGCAATATTAAATTCATTTAGCACAATAAATATGCAACAACATGAAAGCAATGTAGCCGCATAATGTTCATTTATTCTAATGTGATGATGGAACTTAATTAGTAATTGGTTTCTCTCTCTCTCTCTCTCTCTGCTTTCTGCTCATTATCGAAATTCATTAAGTTAATGAACTTAATATTGCATCTCCACCTTGTATTGTGTTTGAGATTGCGAATACTTACAAGTGCACGGCTCAATCTGCTAAACACACAGCTCTCGGCGTCAGAGCCAATCGATGTTTCAAACTCCTCCACACACAACAAACATCGTTCAATTTCCTTTGATAAAAATGTACGCATGTGTGACCATAAGAAAGTATTGAGGGCGTTATATGTTGTCTATCCATTGTAATGTTTTGTCCGGTTACAATCTCCCAAAAAGAAAAACCCAAGCCTGCTATGACCAAACATCCATAGAATGAACACTCATTGGTGTTCATATATATCATAAATATTGAGAGGGGATGAGGGTATAGACGAGTCTCTTTCCAAGTTGTCACTTGGCGCACCCGCCGCAGTAACAGTTTTTCCATCACCACCCAGTTACGCCCCGTCTCCCCCCGTCTCCCTCCTCCTCCCCGCACACCTTCCAGGCTTTGTATAAACAGAGATACCTGTCACCTCGGAGCAATAGGACTCCCTCCCTAACAAATGCTTCATCCTTTGTGGATTATTTACTTTTAATGGGCGGGGGAGGATGAGAAAAGCACTTAATATGTGCTCACACGAGGCGTGATGTATGGGGTCATCGTTACGCCTGTGGCATCGCCTCCGTTTGCTCTTCTCTAATAAATCTCCCCCCGGAGGTCCTGGCTGGATAGGAGGCTCTCCACTCGCTCCCCTGGTTGGTTTGTCTCTCAGATGGGGGAGAACAGTCAACACCCCCAGCGTGGGGGGGGGGGGTCGATAGGCTGTTCCTTCATTTGGGGGGCTTCACGTGACGTCGCAGACGAGGTCGAGACAGCGATCCACTGGGTGGGTCACGATGACCAGGTGTGGAGCGGGGAGGGAGATAGAGAGATAGAGTAGCCATTTAAAATGATGCCATTTTTGTTTGGCGTTTGCTGTTTTTAACTTCCACCGCCGTCTAACCCCGTAAACTGTCTGCGGGTGATGTGCTAATGATGGTTTTACGATAGTTATTAATGACAACCTCACCCCTTATGATGACATACCCTGGTATTCCTGGTGATTCATCTCTGAACTCTTAATGATCAAAAGTATTAATTCCCACAGTGTTCCATTATTAATATCCTGCATGAAGATAAGAAGTCATATTAATTCAGGGCCGACATAAAGGCACAATCATTACTTTATTCTTGTCACCATTTGTCTTATTTAAATACAAAATGATAACACTTTATTTCGATTCAAATAAAGCCATTCATTTTCACTTTTAGTGCTGACTAATCAAAGTATTATTTTCTACAGAGCTAATGAAAACCTGGGAGGTTATGTCATAAATCTCTGAGATATTGCTTAGGGTTCATTTCATAATCTGTTTCATTTCATCTCTTGACCAATCACAACTGCTGTACGATCGAAAAAAAACCCTGTCATATTGAACTAATTTATCTTGCAAAGAACTATCTACACTGCATCTCCCTTTATACGGTGCTATTTCTGAACTAATTGAAATGTTTTACAATGTCTGATAATGTACCTAGACATTATGATTTTTTTTCGTAAACAGGATAGCTGTGGAAAATACATGAAAAAGGATTCAATTAAATGTGTTGTTTTTTTTAACGTGTTTGTGTTGTATGATTGGCTATTTCGTCAGGACAAGCCATGAGTAATATTCAGACTATGATTGGATGGCAGGTTTCCTGCAGAATGGTTTACTGACTGGCCAGCTCATTCAACATTGCCAATACAAATGTGCTTTTAGCACTGTCAATGTGCTGTAATGCCTTTACAAAACAACTGTTGATTGTTGTTACTCTCAGGATCATCTAGTGTCAATAAACAATTACTGAAAGATGACACCGTGAACAAAATCCAGTTTGAAGCGAATCTTTAGTGCTTTGGGTCAGGGATTGGACTGGGAGGGTGTCTGTCTGGCTGTCTGGCTGACTCGCTGACTGGCTGGCTGGCTCACTGACTTGCTGACTGGCTGGCTTACTGTCTGGCTGGCTGGCTGACTGTTCTGACTGGCAGGATGTGTCATCAGCATGTAGCCAGGGTTTGCAGGACTTGTTAACAGTGAGGCTGGGGATGAATCACTAGACTATGCGCTGGGCCGGGCACTCGGAAAATGAGAAGAGAGGCTCTTAGCCAACACACGCAGCCACCCTCCCATCATCCTTTTAATAACCTGGAATATTGTGGCAGGAGATTTCTGTCAGCTCAAATCTGATTGATGGGTTCTCCGATAATACATCACAAGTGCAGGGGTAAATTGACCAAACAACTAAACATACAAATTATTAAAAAAGGCGGGGTTACCCTCTGACCCCTTGGAGGAGAGCCAATAGCCTGTAGTTAAAATGATCCCATTTCCAAGAGCAATTTATAGTCTATTGACTGGAGACAGTGTCTTTTCAGACATGCGGAAATTGTCTTACATTGCAGATGAGATGCTCGGCTTGACACCGGATTCGAGGGCCACGGCAAGAGCAAATATCACATTAGCTGTCCAGGAGATGATAACAGGCTGGCGTGTCGCCCTGGACACAATGAGCCACACATCCACCCATCTCTGAAACACAACCCCACCCTCGCTGACCCACTCGCGCACACACACACACACACACACACACACACACCACACACCCATGCCAGCAAGCATGCGTACGCACACACGCACGCACGCACGTGCGCACGCACGCGGGCCACTTCAGCTCAGACAATCCCACTGATTAGAAGAAGAAACCATGTCTTTTGGTGACACCTATCGTATCGTTAAGGGCCGCGGAGAGTTTACGCTCAAGTGGCGTTTCTCATTACCTCTCCGGCAGGGAATGTTTTGACAGGGGGGATCCTTCACTGCCACTCAAGTCTATCAATGTCAGGCAAAGGGCTCAGCGGCAGACCCATATCTTTGGATTAAACAGTCAGAGTCATTACGCTGAATGTTATTGACCTTTTAAGATACAACTTTAATAGCTTTTCTCTCCCCTTCGCCGTCCGTCTGCGGGTGGAACGTGAGGGGGCGGCTGTGCTCATGAAGTCCCCCGCCGGGTTTGGCTGGAATTGGAATCAAATGCTATAGATCCCTCTTCCCTCGTAGATAATTCCGGGGGCTTTGTCGCAGGAGGAGGAGAAATTAAAGGAGAACGCGTTGAGAGAGAGAAGCAGGCGATCAGGATTACTAGGCAGGACAGTCATTTTCCAGTCGCTAGCCAAGCTAGACAAAGCCTGACTAAGACCACATCAATGAGAGGTTTTTTTCTTCCATAGTGTGATCTTAAGCTGCATGCTTTTGGTTTAGCAAAAAAAAAAAAAAACACAAGTAGGAACAGAGAAGGAGTCCTCCTCTTTTGGAAGGCAAACACCTCCTCAGTTGAGTGTTTCTGTCATCTGCGTTCGAGTGTGTTTACTTAGGTTTCACTGTGTTGTTTTTGTGTTGGCGACATGTGCTCATAAGTGCCTGCTTCAGACGGCCTCCCGTGTTCGCTGTGGGTGGTATCGTCTCCGTGTCGTAACACCGACCGACCGAGCGCGAGCAGATCGTACGTGCTTGTGTTGTGGGATTCCAAAAAGGTTAATATCCTGGTCTGTCCTGCGTTCAATCATCTCAACATTGCTTTTCTCATGTGACAGGGGCCTGAGGATGTCTCAAACATAAGGGGCGAGGGTTAGTCTGAACCACAACACAGCAGCTTCAAGTGAGTGGGATTCATCATGACTCGCTACACGTATGGACAACAGAAAGGACACATTAAGAGTCTTCTCTCTGCTCCCTCCAGTCGTGCACAGAACCCAAAGCGGTCCGAATTCACATCGCGGCCGGACGTTTGCGCTCGTCCGATACGCTTCCTGGTGCTGGTGGACCACGTGGCTGCGGTCCAGGTGTCATGGCAGATGGCCATCCTTAGACGAGTCGTTTCGCATGTCTTTCCAGGAGTCGTCTCGGTCTCTGTCCTCTGTTTCATCCTACCTGTCCTGTCAAAGCCTCTGCTGTTATTCACTGTCTCCAGCCATCAGCTTTTTCCAATCTCGCAACCAGGGAAGTCACTGCTCTTTGTACAAGCGCCTGCAGTAATTGAATTTGCTGCAGAAATAGCGGGCTGGAAAATTTCATTTTCTTCCCCATCGGGTGTGTATGTGTGGAGAGGCTGGGGCGGGCGGGGCTCCGTCCCCTCCTTCTTAACTTATCTCTCCACTCTTCCATCTCCTACTCTCAATCCCTCCTCGCAAACAGCCATCCCACTCCATTTCGAGTCTCTCCCTGTCCACTGCGTCTCTCTCCATTCTGCTCGCTGGTCTTGCTCTCGCCCCTTACTCGCCCGTCTGTCTGCTCCCTTCTCCATCTTGCCATGACCCCCCCCCCCCCCCGCCCTGCTCTACTGCCCATCCACACGCACCCTCTCCTCCCTAGAACCCTTCCCACCCAAAACCTCATCCTCCAATAATCTTTGTCAGCATGGTCAGGTGGGGGGGGGGGGGGGGGGAGGCTGGGAAGAGGACATGGTGTGCTTGGCATCCCGCCCCCTCCCCCCCCTAAATACCTTCCACAAATAATGGTTTTCAGAATGAGCATTAACAGGGTTGATTACACAAAATGGCCCTTTTAATTTACAACGGGTTTCTATTGATCATAGAAGTGCAGATTAAAGCGTTCAATGAAGCCAGTGATGAGGTATTAACCAGCTCAAGCCCCGCGAGGCCCTGGGGGAGGGAGGGGCTGGCCTCCACGCTGCCTGTGTACAGTTATTCCCCCTGTAATGAAGTGCCTCTATGCGGCGGCATGGAGCAGAGGCAGGAAAAATAGATTGAAGATGATGAGCTCTTCAAAGTCATTTCTCGCTCTCTCATTCCTCCTCATGCCCGCTTCCTCCTGTCCCTGCTCTCTCTCCTTTCCCCATCCCCCCGCAAAATGCCCGGGATTTACTTAGCTAGCTGGACCCATGCAATTTTTATGACCTTATTGCTTTTTTACCATGGTAATAGTTTTGAATCAATTTATCAATCTGCAGGAACCATCAGGCATGTTGCCCTCAAAGATCAAGTCCAGGTCATTCCATCAATGCACTCAGGTGCACTGAGATGGAAAGGCAGAGGGGAAGAAATGTACCCCCCCCTCCCCAACCTCCTCCACCCTCACCCCCACGTACCCCATCACTGCCGGCGCCCATATGAGAATAGGCCTCAAACGGCTTAGCAAACATGCTCTTACCAGTTTAACCCCTCATCCTAAACCCCCACAATCATGCTGTCTTTAACATCTGTAGGAGGCAGGAGGTGAGGGACCAGGCGGATTTCTCAATATCTATTGGACCTGGAGAGCGGGAGAGGTGAGGCCAGAATAGGATCGCGTTCGCTCCCTCCTCCCCTCCTCGCCAACAAGGAACATCCCACTGAATCTGGGTTTGATGGGGATCGTCTTATATTCCCCCAACCGAAGACGAATTCGAACGAACGACCGTCGATCCGAGCGAACGGAATCTGCGGAATTTATTCCCATCGACGATTCTTTGTTTAACTTGTTTTCAAAGCAATGGGACTTGGAAAAGGAGGATTTATTGCGGAGGATTAATATGGTTAAAAGAGCCTTACCGCTTTAGTGTCCTTTGTTTGGCTTCAGTAAATGTCAATGAATGTTCCATCTCCTTAGTAAGATCAGCTCAGAGTACTTTTATTCTATTAGCCTGAGTTACTGGAGGGACCAGCTACTGTGCGCCACATAATGCTAACTCAATAACGCGATAATGACGTAACAGATTTGTTTTGCATTACCGAAGATGGGCAAATTCCACACATGCTAAACAGGATATGGAATACCTCAAGCCTACATTCAGGAGTCTTTAATTGTGGCATAGTGAATAAAGTATGAACACAACATTTTAACATCAAATTTTTGGGGGACGTTCCAAAAACGTGCTTTGACAACCTGTGGGTAATTTGAGGCAACTGCAATCACCATCAGAGCGAAAAAAAAACCCAAAACAAAACAAAAATTCAATATATCAATCAAAGAATGCAGCAAATGTATATATTACAAATTCAGGCATTGTTGCATGGGTTTACTTAGTCTGGGTGAATGTATGCGTGAGTGTCTCTGTCTCTGAGGCTGTGGGGGAACTGCACAGCACACAGGATGAATCCAGGCTTCTTGGGGCTGGCTATATTTAGCGCTCTGTGAAAGCCATCTGCCCTCCCCTGTCTCCCTGGCCTTTTGCCTCCCTCACAAAGGGGGCCATACGTCTCAGGGAGCCCCTGCTACAGCCCAACCTAATGAGCCTCTTTAAGGCTCTTTGAATTTCTAATGAATAACACTGCACAAGAAAATAAACACATTGCTATTGATCATGCCATAAAGATTTAGACTAATTTAATAAGTGGACCCCTGGCTTTAGAGGGATCCTCGCTGAGAACTCTGCCTCTATGCCACAGGTTGGTCTGTCTGTCTGTCTGTCTCTGTTTCTCTCTCTCCCTTGCTCTCTCTGTCTGTTTCTCTCTCTTTCTGTTTCTCGCTCTCTACCTTGCTCTCTCTCTCCCTCTCTCTCTGTCCGTTTCTCTCTATGTCTGTTTCTCTCTATGTCTATCTAACTCTCTCACTCCCTCTTGCTCTCCCTCTCACTCTCTCTGTTCCTGTCTTCCTGTCAGGGGAAGTGGAACTGGTGCCTCAGGAGGTGTTGCCCCCCCCCCCCCCCCCCCCACTGCTGAGGAACACTCTGGAAATGGGGATGGGCCCAGGATATCACGTTGACAAAACAAGCCGAAGTCTTACGTCAAACCCTTTGTGAAATATCCTCAGTAATGTCAAGCCTTATCTCAGACAAAGACAAATACAGGAAGCGGACGGATGTTTTGAACCTCTTCAGTTGCGACTGTGTATGGCGTCACCGAAGGGCGAGCAGCTACGCTTGCCCGCGCCAGCCTCGCCCTCACCCTGCGGCGACACGTGTTCAGGAGCCAGGAACCCGCTTCCACACCGGCCGACACGTCCGCTAAGCGCTGATCTTGGGTCTGATCTTGACTTTCCGGAAGTGAGGTGACAAAGGTCGGGAGACCAAATCCTCATTAGCGAGGCCACAGAATTCATCTGCCCGCCGAGCCACCATCCCCAAACCTCCCAGAAGGAGCACACCTCCTCGTGTTCCCTATTCATTCTCTCGCTAATGTATTGAAATGTCATGCAACATGCTTAAGTAATAGATGAGAGCAATCAAGGTGTGGGCACATGATTGATTATTAGATGACACTAGCGGGTAGTTTTGAACTCATCCTTTTAAGGCACTTCTGCCGGTTCCTCCCCTGGGATTGGGCAGAGGACAGTAATGGGTACAAGGGCCAGGCGTGATGAATATTTAAAATGGATCTCACATGCAGCGGTGTCAAGGGCGTCTGACTGAATGAAACGCCAGCGCCCCTCATCGTAGACCGGTCGCTGGAGGTGAAAACCGAAGTTGCCAGAACAGAAACGTCTTTCTCTGCTCGCGGACGCCCACAGATGTGTATTTACCAAAAAATGATTCTGCTAACCTCATGCGAGAGAATAATGAGGCCACGTGCGTCAATACACCTGAGGATCTCCAGTCTAATCATGGCCGGACACGAAATACAATATTTTGGCGGACGACATAAAGAGATATCGGTGACCTAGGATTTCTGGTAGCCTGTTGACATTGCTGCTAGGTCACAGCATCTCTGACAGGGAGGCAAGTGAAGAGAGGGCCAGTCTTCCGGAGCCTTCTGCCTCCCCTGACCTACACCATTCCCAGAAAGAGATCCTGTTTCTCCGGCCAACATCGGACTAATCCCTCCTATCTTTCCCTTCTTGGAGGTCAGCCTTAAAAAGAGCATTAAGCAAACAGCTAATGGAATTAAGGGTATAATAATATAGGGATATAGTGAGACAATTCTATTAACAAGATATAAATCATGTTGAGTGTGAGGTAAGTGTTTTTTAATTGATTGATGGAAACGGCGATCCATAGGTTTTCTGAAGACTAACAGCCATTTACGTCTCCTGCACAGTGAAAGAGGTAAAAAAGGGAGAGATAAGGAAATTACGGCGGGCCAGGGATAAATTATTCAGAAAAGATAATCATTTTGTGCTGACATTACTAATGTGAAGAAGCATTTAATCTCCCTCCTGTGGGATAGGGGTCTGGGTGAAGGTTTTTATAAAGATTAAAACTGTACTCTTGAACACGGCTCCGTGGTTCTCCAGACCTCTCTCTCTCTCTCCTCTCTAATCGAGACGAAGGAGGAGGGTGCGCGTAGGGGTGGACGGGCACCCGTGCAGGACGGAAACACGCAAGCGACCACGCGCACCTCCGCAGACGCGCTGTCTCACGCGCGCACGTACACTCTGGAGGTCCCACGCATGCACGCACGGTCACTCACGAGGTCCCACGCATGCACGCACGGTCACTCACGAGCACAAACGCGTTCTCTTTATCCCCGGCGCGCACACACTCACCCTCTGTCACACACAGCAGCACAACAGTCTCCCACACACATACATCTTTCCATATTGATCGGCCATGATGTTACCAATGGGACCGGAGGTGCTTGAATAACTGTAATGACAGATATGATGGTGTCGGAACAGTCTACTGCAGTGACGTCACAATATAAAGAGGGAGGAGTTACTGCACTACTGGGTGGCTGGAGCAGAGACCATCTCTGACATTCAACACAGTTCCACCTGTTCATCCAGCCACCTTTTTTTGGAAACGACAGATTGCGCAACACGACGCACCCTTCGATAAACCACACCTGGGCACAGTTACACCAACACCAACCTTCTCAAAGAGCTCACGTTCACGCGCCACGACGATGATATCCAGGTGCCAGTTCTCTCTCCCCACCCTCTCGTTCGCTCGCATCTGGTCGAGCGGTAACGATCACGAGAAGGCGGGAACAGACAGGGCGACACGAGCGGGTCCTTCCCGATAACCGCTCCGCGTGACAAATTAGAAGTGTTCCAAACGAGGATGACAAACACAGGGGCCGCGCGGCCGTGACCACCCGGCGGCGGTTATCTCCCCCCCCGGCGTTTATTACACCCGGCCTGTCGCTGGCCGCTCCAACGGCACCGCTGACGGACAGCTTCTATTAAGACGCCGTCTCTGGCAGCTGGCAGCGGCAGATACATGAAATAAAGCAGTTATTGCTTTTCATTGGCCCGCCACCATAAAACGCGGCCACTAAATAGTGGTCGCCATCAGATGCTGTTTGATACAAGGTTTTAATTTGAGGGACTGCTCCATAACACCGCATCAATTGACACTGGGCTTTGTTCTGGTTACAATAATGACGGTGTACATTGCTGGGTATTGATGGTCTGTCTCCTTGGGGCCTTTGTTTGGCTTTTATGTATGTCTCGGCTTGTCAGAGACATGGCTGCTGCTTGAACAGAACAGGGAAATGATCCCCCTCACCGCCCCCCCCTCTCTTCTCCTTCGTTCTCTCTCCTCCCTTCCTCTCACTCGCTCTCTCTCTCACACACTCTCTCTCTCTCTCTCTTTCGGTGCATGTCCTCTAATCAGAAGGTATCTTGGTGTAGCAGCCATAAGCCCTAGTCTGGCAACAAGATAAGACATTCCTTACAAGCGGTGGGTATGGTGATCCAACAATAGCAGGCATGTCAGGCTCAAATTACAGCCTTGTCCTGTGCCAGGGTGATATCTATTGTCCTCCCCTTTGAGTTACAGCCCTAGAATGGGTCCTAAACGCTCGTCCCATAATGATGTATTAGCAAAAGGAGTGGGCCGACCAATAACAGACCCCCGGCACACATACACACGCAAACACATTCACGCACGCTCACCCCATTTGCTCCAGTCCCCCACCAGTCCAAATTCTAGGCCCTGTCACCGTGGCGACAGGGCACTAGGACATCTGGGTGCGGAGGGGTGGTGTGGGTGATGTCGCGTCCCCCTGCATTGTGTGCCGCATATTAAAAGCTTTATTGAAGCAATTAAATGTGCGCTTAATGGCGAGGAGTTGGCAGATTGAACGTGCAATTGAATTAGCAGTTATGATGGCCCGCATTACAAAATGAAGTAAATGCAATTACCGCATGTGTTTCCCCTTTCCTCCTGTCAGGTTTGGCTACACAATGTGACTTAATTAGCCCTTGTCACATACACTCTCCCCCCCTGATCTAATTTTTGCGCAGCTGGGAGTGTGTCTAAAGTAGCGCGGGCCCCTCTGTCCATTGATATTCTCCCAGCCTCTTTGCAGAGTGATGCATCGAAGCTGACTCATCCCAATAATAATAGCTGTGCAAAGAGGTCTGGGCAGAGATTTTCCCGGGCCTGTCTCTGCGGGGGTATCCTAATGTGATTAGGTGGATGATGCTCTGCCGCTGCTGGGGCTGCTGGGGCAGGTACGAGGCAGCCGGTACGGGTGACAGGAACCAACGTGCTGGATGAACGGCTCTGGAGACGGGCAACACGTGGAAACGGATAACGAGATGTTTTGTTTGAAGACGTTCTGCTCGGAGATTTGTTGGGTTGGAACTCTTCTCCTCCGTCTCCTCTCCCAACAGCTTCCAATTATGCCTCTGTTTCAATATCACTTACGGACCGCGAGGGAATTGCGTGAGGAGATCAACTTCAACGGGAGCAGATAGACAGAAACATTTGTAATATTCTCCCTGAAAGGTCTGGAAGGTCTGGACTAATACATCAACGCGATGTTCCCCTGGCAGCTACTTGACAGTGATAAGTGGCCTTTATATCAGTACAAATATCGGAACCTATATGAGACTGTCTACTAACGCACAAACAGAGGTTAAATGAATCACTCTTGATGTGTGGGTTAAAAGTCTCCCAACTCTACTCCTGCAGAAAGATGCCTATCTCTCTGTCTCTCTCCCATTTTTTGATTATTCATCTATATACCATCTACAGCCATACATCTTTTCCCTTCTCTCTCCCTTTGCTCTCTCTCACACACACACACACACACACCCACACACACACACACACACACACACACACACACACACACACACAGAGAAACAATTGATTAAGGCTGAGCTCTTAGGCATGGTCATTTGCCAGTGATAGAGGCTCAGTCAGTGTGAATATGGTGTCCTTGCAGATTTAGTGGTCACTTCGCTCAACTTTGGCCATTAACCTGAGTGCAGCAGGCAGTTAGGCCCCCCTCGGAGCCCAAGTCTCTCATTTATTACCCAGGGACACTCTAATGGATCTCAGTTAAGGTGTGTTAACAATTTTTCTATCGATTAATTGGGGGAGAATCATAGCCAGACTAACTTAGCTCAGAAGATTTAGTGGCTTTTAAGGTAGTAGCGATGAATATAATGCTTTAGAAAGAGCTTCTGTACATTATATATATGACACCTGCAACATTAAGCTGCATTAAGGTTTAATACGTCTTCATTACTGGCACTTTGCCCAACCCCTTCAAGGTTGAAATAGAGATCCACCTTTCATTATGCTACCCATCATCTCTCTATGGAGAGATATCAAATAATAATGGAATTGTTGAAACAGTTCTGCCTGGGTCGTTAATGTTAATCGATGTATTAAATATTAAAGATTTCCATAACAGGACTTTGAACTGCTGCCACGCTGCTCCCATCAGGACGATTCAAACTGCAGCAGCAGCTGAAACTTCTCTCGCCCACCCCCCTCTCCCCCCTCTCCTTGCCCCTCCCTCCCCACCCCCCCTCTCCTCTGTAATTAGGCAAAGTAGAGGATGATGACAGCTCTCTGACCCCCTAGCTCTCTGCTCCTCCCTGGTGCCCAGAGGGAAAGTGCCCTGAAGTAGCTGCTGAAACTAGCGCAGCCATTAAAGCACTTCTCAACAGGTCGGCCTGAGAAACTTCCCTGACTAGACTGTAGCTGGTGAAGTGAGGAACTTTCATTTGGTTCTGTTTGTTCACAGTAGCATTGAAGACCCAAAGAAGGCCCGGCCATTAAAACTCAAGTCATTTCCTAAGAAAGACATCAAGTTTGACTCTGTAGAGGGACCTTTGTAATAGTTCCCTGCATAATTGTCCCAACTATGAGTCTATCAACACCATGTGTTTTTGCAACCTTTATGCCCCTCTGTCCTCCTCGTGCATGGCGGAATTACAAACACGTGCTCAGTCTCAAACAAACACCTCATGGTGTCTGGACAGAGGGCAAGAAACGATTGGGGAACAGCTAAACAGAGAGTCAATCCCCACTACGCCCGAGAGCACGGAGACCACGCGGGATAAAAGGGAGTTTTTGGCCGCCGCACACGACGCAGCAAAAATAAACGGGGCACAGTTAGCTCACGTCAGCCTGGCAAGAGAGGAGGCGCGCTCCGGAGCCCCGTGTGTAGAGAGAAAACAGGCTCCTCCGCAGGACGCCACAGCCGGGCCCAGCCGCCCAGATATCCAACCCCAAAGGCTGTATTGCTTTTTCCTTCAAAGTGTCCAGAGAATTCCTCGTGTTTGCATAGCGAGTCTTTTGATGAGAACGTGCGTCGTGTGCGTCAAGGGCTTTATGGTCGGACGCATCGGACTCGATTCGTGAAGTGTGTTTGTTCGCGTGTTTTAGATTTTTTGGGTCGTCCTCTTGATACACATCTAAAAGGAAAAACAACTCAAATTGTTCAAATATATACCTAATGTTGTTGCTGACTATGATGAAGGAATAGCATTTCATCCATTTATTGTTCAACGTCACATTAGCAATCTGCAACGTTTTGAAATCGTTGCCAATAAGCTGCTACGGGCAGATGGGCACGCCCGTAAGATAGATCCATTGACACATAAATTCCCGGTTGCCACCAAAACGCGAAAAGAGCAACAGCATTAACAGTAGTTTATGACTAATGCTGCTCCCTGCCAGCAGCAACAGTTATTGCTTTTATTTGACTCCTTCATATATTGGAGGGTTTAGACATTTTCTCTCATTGGCATCACTGTGGGAAAAAAAATAGCGGAATGATCTCATTCACACAACAGGAGAATGGGTATTGACTCACTGTACATGATGTACGTTCAAACAGCCGTTCCAACGGGCAGAAGTGATTCATTGTTCTTTGTCAGCACTTAAAACAGGAGCAAAAGTGTCCAACCCAAACTTGCAGCACTTTAAACGCGTTTTTCATGCAAAATGACATTGCAGCCCACTGCGATTCCATACCAACCCCATTCCACCCTAACCTGTCACCGTTGCCGGCTTAATTCCCCACGCAGGCGAACGCGAAGCTGAAATGCGAATGTTTGTATTTCCCCACCATTTCTGTATGTGCTGGAAATGGTTGATAGAGTCCTGGAGCGTTACAGTATATGGCATACAGATGTGGCGCCGGCAGCGTTCAGGCCTACGGCACCTGCTTGAGCAAACAGAGGCCTGTTGATGCCCGCCCCCCCCCTTCTGGTGGTGTTGTATGCGGTAGGTCCAGAACGGGCCGTTACGAGGAGGCCCACGGGGACCCTTTGAAGGTGCGGCCAAGTCATCGTTTGTTTTCCAGAAAGAAGTCCAGCGTTGTGAGGGCCGTAAAAGCGCGTCGGTCGGAAGGCATCGCACGGACGAGCTCAGGGATCGCACGTGAGGCTGTATGGATCTAGCATCGTTGGAATCGTAGCGTACGGGTCTTTAACTAGTAGAAAAAGTGGAACGTCGAACGCAACAACAAAAAAAGTCAGTCGCCTGTTCCTAAGTGTTCCTATCCCCCTTGTTGTGAAACCATGAGAGGCACTGAAAGCTTTATTCTGGACCCAGAAGTCGCAGGTCATTATCCAGGTCATTATCCAGGTCATTATCAGCACTGAGCAGCTCCACAACAAGACTATCTACTGCAGGCAGACATTTACCCACATGACTGTTTTATTCTGTGTGCTCCGTCTGCACAATTGACTGATCATGTATTTTCCAGCTAATTAGGCCTTTTAAATTGAAAGCCTATGTATAGCGTCAATTGGTAATAGTCTTTGGGTAAATTGACCATAAATACGGCCTTTCAGTCATGGACGTTACCTGGAGATAAATAAGATTTGTTAATGGTTGGGGAGGAAGGGGGAGGAGAGGGGAGCATCAGGGAGGATCCCAGTGAGATAACAGCAAGGAGTTCAAGGGGTCTCGGGGATGGGGCATGTCCTGGGTTAAATGGGGTGGGGTCAGGGTTCAGGGTGCATAGACGAGGTGGGGGAGGGGGTGGCCTTGCCTCCCCGCTCTTGCCTCCATCAAATGGATGCTGAACACGTTTGTTGATCTGACTTTTTAACCCAAACGCTCCGAGACTTTCACAGTATCTGGGTTGGAAGCCAATGAACGTCCTCATGTCACATCCATGATTGTAGAACAAATGCAATCATAAAATCTCTCATAACCTACCTTCATCTCTGTCCCTCTCCCTCTCTCTCTCTCCCTCTCTCTATCTTTCTCTCCTCTCTTTCTCTCTCTCTCTCTCTCTATCTTTCTCTCCCCCTCTATTTTCCTCTATCTCTCTCTCTCTCTCTCTATCTCCCCCTCTCTCTCCCTGTCTCTCTCTCTATCTCTCCCCCTCTCTCACTCTCTCTCTCTCTCTCACTCTCTCTCTCTCTCTCTCTCTCTCTCTCTCTATCTATCTATCTCTCCCTCTCTCCCTCTCTGAGCTGGGCTGAGCCGTTGAAGAAATATTGGGGTGCTGAAAGACATCCCTCTCCGTCAGCCCCTGGCTGGGATCCCCAGAACAGAGTCCTTTATCACTTGTGGCTCCTATTCGTTTTCTGCGATTAAGATCCACTCTCCCTAACCAAGTAGAGCTTCTTATGTAACTGGTGACAGAAAGCAGAGGGCTCCCCTGAGGGAGTGTGCGTGTGTGTGTGTCTGTGTGCATGTGTGTGTGTGTCTGTGTGCATGTGTGTGTGTGTCTGTGTGCATGTGTGTGTCTGTGTGTGTGTGTGCATGTGTGTGTGTGTCTGTGTGTGTGTGTGTCTGTGTGTGTGTGTGTGTCTGTGTGTGTGTGTGTGGGAGCTGCAGCACCTCTCTCCTGCTGCAGTGAAAGGCCTTGTCACTGCCGATTGGGGTCCAGTGTTTCAGACAGGTGATGGGGCCGGCGGCTGCAGGAGATTGTTGCCTCTCCGGGGGCCCGTGTTCTTCCAGGGGCCTCCACTCTCCCCCCAGTCTTTCTATCCAGACTGGCGGCTTAATTCACTGGCCATTTGGGTGGAGATTTGTTATTGCTCACGTCCAAAGGCACTGACAGAAAGCATTTCAGCCACTGACTGGGGCTCCCTGAGGACATTCCTCTCAAGGATCAGGCTGCGGAGCTCTGCTCTCACTTCCTGACGTACGGAAGATTCCAGAGCCACCAGCCGATCGTTCCGTGGAAGGTGAATGGTAGCGAACGTATGCAATCGCTCAGTCCGTTCCCTACTCTGAGAAGGCACACAGCAGCTGGAACAGAGCAGCCTACCTCTGGTTCAGATTAGCCCCCCCCCCTCCCCTTGCACGGGAGCATTTAATTGGCTGAGCGTATTCCTAGTCAGGGAGCAATGGGTCCTGATTTGTCAATCACTTTTCAATTAGCAAATGAGTTGCACCAGGCACAGTAGCTGCTGGTCAGATTGACTTCAGTCAGGCAGCAGAAGATCTAAGGTAGGACAGGAGATAGCTGAGCCAGCAGCTCTTCAAAGTGGGAATTAGCCACTTCTTCGTGCAGAGCAATGAAATTACCTCAAATGTAATATAATTACCATTATGCAATTGATCAAATGGTCTGATTTAAAATGCGAGCCACTCAAAAGGCCAATAACGTAACCCAGCGTGCAGAGAAGCATAGCAGGAGCGTGTGGATAAAGCACGACACCACAAACGAGACAGACACATCGTTTCTGCTCAGGAAAAACTATCTACTATTTCAACATCCTTTTCCAAAACAAATGAGGATAAATGGCCCCATTTGATTTCATGAGTATAAACAGGATTCTGGCATGTCAAAAGGTGTCATCGTTTGCCCGTTTTAAAACTGCTACTTGTTTCGTTGCATCGCATGGGAACATCACAGAGGTAACTAAAGGCAATGTGGAATTTCGATGGCAGTTTTACTCCCAGTCAGAATGTCCTCGTTTTGTGAAAGCTGACGTTCAGCCCCCAATTCAAGTGAGAATAGCAAATAAAGTGATTTGGTGTCACCATAACCCCCCCCTCCTCCTCCTCCTCCTCCTCCCCCTCCATCCTCCCACCCTCCCTCCTCCCACCCTCCTCCTCCCCCGCCCCCCCCCAGTCAATAGGTATGACCTCCACCGCTCTGACAGAGGCCCGCGAAGGACACCCTGATTGGCTGACACCGCACTATTGCTGTTGCTGTGGCCGATCGCCACGGCGGTGCGAGGGGAGGGGGGAAGGGGGGGGTCTGGTCACAATGTAGGTAGTTGATGAAGACCTGGAATCGATGGAGTGAGGAATGATGAAGAAATGAGAGGCGGAGACAGGCAGGCGCAGAAAATGAGCGTGTCAGATCTGCAGCCACGTGAAGCGTCCAGCTCAGATGCAAAATGAAAGAGGGGGGAAAACCAGCAAGGTAATCAATAATAAGATGTAATTACAAAGGTGAGCGTCTGAGTCTGTTAAATACAACTAACATACTTTAATACCTCATTAAGGTACATTGTACATACATTATTCAGAACTGTGTTTAACAGCAGGTTGAATCGGAATTGTATTCGTTTATCAGCGAGTCGTAAGTATTTTGTTTAATCACTGACAGTTCCTTGGAAGTACACGTTACCAAATCCCACAGTCACTTAATAAAGTTCTGTTTCATTGTAGTTTGATTGCTTTCGTGTTAACTCCAAGTCTGGTTAAAGTAGTTTGTTTAAGTACTACAGCCCCGCGGATAGAAAAAAGTCATCCGTTCAGATGTTTTTCCTAAAGGAATCATTACAATAATAACTTGGGCTATCCAGGCAGCGAAATGATTGATGATTATGTGGAATTCTAAACTGCTTTTTGGTGGGTTGCCAGGCAAATGTGGTTTATTTGTCTTCATATTGTGAGAGTCACTGTTTATGTTATGTCTCTGGAGAAACCACATGTCCTGAGAAATGACCCCACCTCCCAGAAACTCACCAAATATTACGTTTCCGAGTGTTTCCCGCTACTCGGAGGCTTCGCTGAGCTCCGTCTGCAGTGACTCCATCAAGCCCATTTTCAGAATAGTTTGGCTTTAGTTATACCAGTGATGTAACTCAATCATTTTCTTCTGTGAATCCATAGTTTGTTCACTGGAAGTTTTCCCGTAACAACATCGATTGATGTTTGACTATGGATCGTACTTATTTCAAATATGCGCGGTGATACTTTAATACCATTTTGGAGAAGAGCATGGATCCTTTGTAGACCCAATCCCAGTTTGACAGGGGTTATGTGTCTCTCTGCTGTTAGGAAGCCTTCCTGCATTCTCCACCTTTCCCACTATTTCCAGGCCAATTGATTTATTTCACATTATTAATGAACTTTGCTGCAGTTCCACTTGTCAGACTTGGCCTGCGAGGGTCAATAACGAGAGGAAACTTGATGTTAGTGGATCTGGCTCGAGCGATTCTGTCGCCCTACCGATTCAATATATCAAGGCAAATGGCAAGCTGCTTGACGATTCATCATACGTCATCTGCATAAGCAGTCTGGTCTGGACGGAGTTCGGCTTTAGGATAGACAGACTAAAACATTCCTCCTGCCCTCAGTAAATATTTGATGGAACAGGTATAGGCTGAAGAGACCGAGAAGCAGCTGACGAAAAAATAAACAGACCTTCTACAGTATGTCCGTGAACATCACAAACATAACCCCCGGAACCTTCTACGCGCAACTGACATGTACGAAGGGTGTTTAAATAAAGTGATGAATGAAAAAAGAGGATGTATATTCCGTTTAACAGCAATAATGCATTTTTCGGGGTGTTTTATTTAAGAGAAGGGGGGGGGGGTAGAATTCATGTCATATCCTAAAATATCTTTTACATTTGATTAAGTTGTTACAACAATTTCTGTTATTGCATACTCTGATTGATTGTCGCAGGTTATGGAGAACTAGAGCGTGTCGCTGTGTGTGCATTCAGCTGGCTCTAGCAGGCATGTAAACACTTGAGGTGACTAAACTGCTGGCTTGAGTTTTCTGGCCCAATGCAGAAATCAGTGCGATGGATTGGCCGGGAGAGATTTAGTTGCAGGTGGCAGAGGTCGGTGGATTGTGTATTCTGTGCAGTCAATAATAAAGTTAGGACTTATGCCGGCTGAAAGTTAATGAGCAATCACAAGGACCTTGGAAAGTCATTTGCATCTGGGCATGGTCTCAGCGTGGCCAGGAGAGGTCCCAGGGGACCTGCAGTCATCGCAGCACTGCAGAGAGGAGCAGGGACCTCCTCCTCGCCATTGTTCGCAGGATGGATCGGTTGGATTCGCCGAGGAGACGAAACTAGACATTAGACACTAGCCAGACATTTCAGCCGTTATTTCACTCGTCTTCAGATGCCATCCGCTGACAGGCGCCACGTCACGGTCGTCCAGCGTTCTTTTGACAACGTTGCCCCCCGCAAAGCTGACGTGACGGAAGACGTTTTGTTCATGGCGTCAGTGTGGTCCCCTACCCCCCCCCCTGTTTTTCTCTCCCCCCATTCAGGCTTTGACATTTCTCCCAGACTGATCGTGAAGGGCTACGCGTGCAGGCTTCGGCATCCAGATATTCCATCATCGCTTTTGTTCCGTTCTCCTTTCCCCTCGCACAAAGGCCGAATGATGCTTCCCGGCTTTATGAAAACCAGATGAAGGATCTGTCTGCAGCATCTGGAACCTTCTTTGTGCTTCCTTACCATCAGAGAGCCTGCTGGAGCGGAACGCCTGGCAGGAACACTGGGAGCCCGAGTAGTCAATCAGACTATTCAACACGCCCTTGAAGTCAACAACCATGGTGGCACATGCATTGAGGATTTACTTTCTGGCAAGGTCACAGTCGGCCACACCTTGCTGGCGGTGTAATCACCCTGGCTGCCTCACATCCACCGCCATGAGCCTGTAATCTGTCCGGCCCCCTGAGAGCTGGGAGGCTACCCCCCCCCCTCCCCTCTCTCTCTCTTTCCTCCAAGGGCCCGCCCCTGGCCCCCATGCCCCTCCAACACCCACTGGACCCAAACACAGGGGCCGCAGGGATCCGGAGAGGGTGTGGTCGAATCATTGAGATGAAGAAGGTCACGCAAGCGTGCGGTCGTCATGCTGCTGAAAGTTTCGAATGTTTTGACTCTACTGGCTATCACTTTGTCATTGTCAAGGGTTCAATTAACACAGTGTCCGCGAAAGGATTCCACCGAATCCAGGAACCGAACCTGACATTTTGCGTGTCAAAATGAGCACGTTTGTGGTCGTGCGCAGGGAGGATGCAAAGGCAACAACGACAAACAAAACGACGACAACAAAAAAAAACGTTTGAATGATGGATTCGAACAACATTCACGGAAGCACGCTATTTCAATCGCGTCGCGATCAAACTCCATTCGAATAAAAAAAAGAGTGTACTCATCCTCGTGTGTGTGGATAGTTGGGAAGCGCAGGGCTCCTTTGACTACATCCAGAGCTGCTAAATTGAAGCGTCTAGTTAAAGTGGGCAGACGGGAGGCGGGACAACGCGTTTCATTGCTTTGTTTGGTGCCATTTTTTCCCCCAGGTCGTTACTAATAGGAGATCACAGGTAGAAACAGATTGCTCCGGTCCACACATAGAGCAGGCCTCGCTCTAGCATGCTGCCGCCACGCGACTTTCTGCCTTGTTACAGTCAAGCCTGAGGCCTCCTCTCCCCTCCCTCCTGTTTTTAATACATCCGTACAGAGAGAGAGCAGACGCTACGCCGTTCTGACAAGAGACAAATGTTTCATTCAAATGTTGCTTTCGCATATTGTGGGAGAAGTAATGAATTCTTGTGCTACCACAGGCCCGGTTCACCGTGTCAAGCCTGAGCAAGGTGGGCCTGTCGCCCCACAGCAGCAAAATTAAATTTAATGTTCCATTCGCCAAGGGAAAGGTGCATAAATCAAGGCTTTTGTTTTGCATGGACTGTGGTGAGCCTATCCCGTGCGAAGGAAGAAAAAATCTACCAGGCTGAATATGATGTCAGAGAAACAACGATGCAATCTCAGCTTTCCTAATAAAAGAAAGCAAGAGGCGAAGGCCATTTAATTCAGACTGGTGTTATGTTGCTCTGATGCCAAGTGTATTATTAAAAAAAAAAGCCTGTGCATGCTTTCCTCTTTTCATTTAAGAAAGGAAAGCCATTTCCAAAGTTCCTCCTTTGTTGGGCCTCCACGGTAAACAAGACCCGCTTGTTTTTGGAAAAGGCGGACTTGGGGGGGAGGGGGGGGGGAGATTGTCAAGGGAGTTTGTTCTAGCACAATCTGATGATCTGGAGTCAAACTAAGAGGAAGAAGAGTCATCACGTATATGGATTCGACCGTACGCAGAGATGGACGTGTTCTCAAGAACACAACTCTGGGCCGGACTTTGAGGTTCCTCCCGTTCTGTGAAGGATGCTGTCTGTGTTTGGTACAGCATGTTGGGGGGGGGCACGGACAGAGAATACTAATGTTCCTTCAAAGTCAACGGCAGTGCTTTGGATCGCAACGATTACATTACTTTTCATTACTCGTTCCTCCAAATGGGAATTTAGTACAGTAATTCCTGTAGATAAAAAGGACAATTGTGCAAATAGCTTTGAATAGCTTTTGCTTCTCTGGGTCTGGCGGTTGGGAAACAGCAGTTGCAGCAGAGAGTAGCATTAGAGCATCAAAAAATGACATTAGCGTCACACTAAGTAAACGGTTGATTCGTGAGAACTTAAACTCCAATCATGGTAATTGAAGGACCTGCTCAAATGGGAAATCGCTTTCAATGGCGCACTTTAGCAAATGCATTTAATTGGTCGGAATCCGTCTCTGTTTATATCATAATCATCGACGCGACAAGGACACAATATGGAATAAGAGGCAGAGAGCAGTCTGAGATTGTTCGTGTGACGGAGACAGAGGCTCCATTCATATGAATTAGCTAAAGTGCTGAATATTGGATCATGTTACATCACTCTTTTTCTGTCCAAGAGAATTTCCGCGCGTGCTCGAACACACCGATACACACACACGCACGCGGCGCTCGGAGTCTACATCCTGGATCGAGATGAGGCGGGGACTATGGTGTTAACGAGAGGCCAGTGATTGAACCGGGACAATTCTGATCAAGGATTCTTCACATTTCCATAGTGATACGGCAATCACCCACACTTACACACACACACACACACACACAGAACAGCCTACACACGTATGGGTTTGCAGTCCCATTACGGTTTCCAGCCTTGATCGATAGCCAGTGAATTAGAGTGCATCTGATCTGATTAAGTCCCCATTATTCTCTAGCAAGCCTGTATTTAGGATGCATGATGAGAAAATATCCCACTTTCTTTTCCTGTATTCCCCTTTGAAATGAAATCTAGACATCCTGGTGGCTTTGACTTAGCATTCCATTTGTCCTGCCCGCCTGGGTATTCCCTAGTGCCTCTGAGAACATGCTAGAAGGAGTATCTTACTGTCTAGTTCTATAGAAAAATGGCATCTCAAGACTGTGCAATTTCGCATTTCTAAAAATGACAGGCTTACTGTCTAAGTTGTGGCCGTGTCAATTATTCCCTTGACAAAATAGTGATTTATTTCGACATTTTCCATGAGCAAAAGTATGTGCGAGATTCTGTCTAGTCTGGAAGAAGCCTGAGTAGTTGAAGCCACAAAGAGGAGCGGTTTGTCTGCTCTGAATTCCACGCGAGGCGTTCCTACTGTTGAACACGGCATATTCCTGGGAACCCCAGACCCCGCACTCTGAACCCCAGGGGTGGGGAGATGCAGGTTATTGAAATGAAATGGGTCCACTCTAAATCAGTTTTTCTGCCTCTCAGTTCGAACACGACCAGGAAGGAGGGGGAGAAGAACGAGGGAAGAGGGGGCGAGCCAAGTGGCCCCAAGGCATGATGGGATTAGTGTGGTCGCTAGAGAGCGATTGCACAGGCCCTGGATGTATGTGTGTGTATGTGTGTGGGGGGGGGAGTTCAGGTGTAGAGGCTCACCCCTGTAGTTAAAGAGATTATCAACAATGAAGATAATCTCAAGAAAAGTTACTCCACTCCACAGCGCTGATGAAAAGTCTGGCGTATTTTGGAACAAATTCCCAGTAAAGGCTTTTTATTGTATAAGAGTGCAGCATCCAGACAGGCAGTACAGGTGGCTGTGTGCTCACCCCCTGATCTCCTGCCGCGGCACATGACTCGGCAAACTTAATAAAACACAGCAAAGGGATGATAGGCTTTTATATTAAAAGCCATATATTCTGATGAATTCTTCTTTTTCCTAAAGTTGACATTCCAGCCTTGAGAAGAGGAGAAGAGAGACAGCAGAGGAGAGACCGTACAGCGCCGCAGCGGAGGCGGCAGAGAGAGAGAGAGAGAGAGAGACAGAGACAGAGAGAGAGAGAGAGACCAGGACGCTGTGACATCTCGTCGTAGGGATTTTAACGGAGGAATTAAAACGATGAGAACATTAAGATTCAAGGCTTAGCTAGACAACAACTGTTCGCATGCTGCAGTAA
This sequence comes from Plecoglossus altivelis, assembly GCA_036571765.1. Classification (NCBI taxonomy): domain Eukaryota; kingdom Metazoa; phylum Chordata; class Actinopteri; order Osmeriformes; family Plecoglossidae; genus Plecoglossus; species Plecoglossus altivelis. Next base: position 2,070,633 of record BROE01000015.1, read on the forward strand.
TTCAGGTTTACTTTCGGCTCCTGCGAATAACCCACAGCCGTGTCTGGTCTTTCTACCCTGAGTAAATTCTCCAGCTGCTTCTCTGGTGCTATGGCCGCAGTTAACGGCAAACTCTTAATTTGGGATGAACAGCAATCAAAGTGACAAATTTACACTGTTGTTTTAATGGCTCAGTTGAGAACAGTGTTTTTGGGTCACTTTATGAGGGATGCTGGGAAGGAGGAAGTTCGGAGCATTGTGAAACAAGGCCACCATCTGCAGCCTCCTCGGTGCTGAGATATAGTAACTGTTACTGGCCATATGTCTCCATACACAGAGACAGGCAACGGGACAGGCAGGCGGGCAAGCCAGACCGACGGACAGACATACAAACACTAGTACTGATACTACAGCAGATTGGCTGATGCCTACTCTAACAACAAGAGATGTCTACTTCTGTTTATGTTAAATCAGCAAATGGAATTAGCCACAGTACAGTCGGTGTGTGTGTGTGTGCGTTCGCGCGTGTGTGTGTGCGTGCGGGCAGGCCACCGAGCCAGCCTTAGGCAAACCCAGGACGAGAGGGGCTGTGAGAAAAACACACAACCTTGTACACCAGCGATTCAAATCAATTCCAAAGCAAAGCCAGCAGAAATTCCTGTATCAATGAGCGCGAGGACCTCGACAAGACAAGGAAGAGCGAGCACACGGCAGGGGGAGAGGGAGACGGAATAAGAGTCGGCCGGAGGAAGGAAGAAAAAAAAAAAAAAAGAAGGAAGAAAGAAACGTCCCTGGAACTTGCAAATAAAAAAGCCAAGCAATCAATCACGCCGGAGGGTTCTCATTCCTGGCAGCCTCTTCCGCGGCGCCGCAGAATGAAATCGGACAAGACCAGAATATGCAAAGTTGTTCGCTCTTTCAAGGGGGGGTGGGGGGCTGCAAAAAGATAAATGTGCATTCCAAGAGACGACAGAGGCTTGTTAAAAGTTTACTGTCACAAACACTAATTAATCACCCGGCCGGCAGCTATTAATCATATATTAATGAGATAGTCTCTTTACTTTGGCCTGTTCGGGGCTTCTTTTAGCCCCCGTGTCCCCTGGAAGCCACACTGGGCAGAAAGCATTCAGGACTCAATTAATCTTGCAGCACCTCCAGCTCTCCCAGACAGACACCTTCATTGAAAGGAGGCAAACAGTGAGGACATTTAAACTGTCCATATTTCAGCGTGCATTTTTCAGGCCACTTAATCACCTGAGAGCCTCGTGGAAATGCCGCACCTCTGTTCCAGGGAGGAGAGGAGGGACGAAGAGAGACCAGACGGAGGGATACGTCTCCTCTCGCTTTTATGGCTAATCTTTTTCCCCGTTACTGAAAGGGGAAAGTGACGGGCTCCGAATGGACCTGGCCGTCTGTTCCGAGCGATGCCTTTTTGAGGGTTAAAGCAGCACCTTCGAAATACTTTCAGCGATGTCGAACGAAACCTCGCGCTGGGGCCCGGCCCCATTGCTCTCCTGGTATTGATTGGCCCCGTTACATTAAGCGAGTGCCTGGGCCGCAAGTTTCTATCCGGCTGGACTTATTCAGTCTCTCAGCCACTGCCTGCTCGACTACATAAACCTCCCCCAGTGCTACCATCTCACAGACTCTTCCTTTGCACGCGGACGTTTCAACAGACGTCTCCATAACTGTCGTTAAAAGAATCCTTTTGATTGTTTGGTGGTATACCGATATTTGTCCGTGTCTTGTCTGATAAGAAGGCATCTTCTGAAGCGTTGAGGGTGGGGCAGCTACGGAGCGATGCCCTTGTTGTTATTCACAGGCAGATGAATAACCGGAGTCTACAGTGGTTGATTTAGATGCTCAAGAAAATTGCATGGATTTGTTTCCCCGGCCCCCTGTTCCCCCTTGGTTTAAGCCAGCATCACTCATCACCAGATTCTTCTGGATCGCGCCGAATAAAATATGGTCCAGCGATGACAGGCTCAAATGAGAGTCTGACAGCGTTCCACTAGGGCAGGGAGATTCTTCAGACAGAAAGCGCGCTTGGTCGTCGTACCTGTTGATGCTTTCGTAACGCTTTGATAAACCGAGCTAATTGCTGCGAAACAGCCAATGACGGCCGGGCGCCAGTCCCAGACGATCTCTCAAAGAGCAATAAGACGCAATCTTAACATAAAGACGCGAAGAAGAAAAAACGTTGCTGCCGTCGAATGCGATCTTTTACCAGGGCCTCGTCTCTGTGGAGAGCTTTCTGTGGTGATAATGGAGGTTTCACGCCTGTTAGGTCGACACTAACAGTTATGAGGCTGTCAGGAGTGTAATCACCTGGACTGGAAGTGATTCATGCGTCCTCCTCCCGTCGCAACATGCTCACCGTGGACCTGATTACAATGAAAAACACATTAGCTGTTGTTCTTGCAGTTGTAGCAGGGAGTACATGCTGTCGAACTAATGGAGTTGAAAGCCGTCCTTGTTATCGTTCAGCAGCCACGCCTAAAACGGTGCCGTTGGAAGGCGAGGGAAGCTTTGTACCTCGGGGCTCACGCTCTCTGAATGGCAATGGAGTCTGTAAAGGTGGGCACCCAAAGTACACATGGGCTGACAGCTTGTCAGACAGACACACGCTGTCAGAGAGACAGACACAGTCAGAGAGAGACAGACAGACGCTGTCAGAGAGACAGGCACAGTCAGAGAGAGACAGACAGACGCTGTCAGAGAGACAGACACAGTCAGAGAGAGACAGACAGACGCAGGCAGGCAGACAGGCAGACAGGCAGACAGACAGACAGACCGACAGGCAGGCAGGCAGGCCGACAGGCAGGCCGACAGGCAGGCAGGCGGGCAGGCAGGCAGGCAGGCAGGCAGACAGACAGGCAGACAGACCGACAGGCAGGCAGGCAGGCAGGCAGGCAGGCAGGCAGGCAGGCAGGCAGGCAGGCAGGCAGACAGGCAGGCAGGCAGGCCGACAGGCCAGCAGGCAGGCAGGCAGGCAGGCAGGACACACACAGAGACACACGGACACACACAGACACACAGACAGGGCACACCTGTCCTCTGGACGATGTGGTGAGATGTGGCTGACCTATGTGCTTCCTCTGCAGAAATGTTTATCGCGCGTTGGGCATTTATAAACTGGAGGAGTGCATTAAACGCTGGAGGTGTCAGAGCATACTGATGGAGAGAGCTGCCGTGTTGTGCTGCCTTATGCAGATCAGCCACGGGTCAGACGGCCTTCACACCCTGTCCTACCCCAGACACATACTAATACAGCCGGTCAGGCCCCAGCCCCCAGCCCCCAGCCCCCAGCCCCCAGCCCCCAGCCCCAGCCCCAGCCTCTGCACTCTCCACAACCACCAGACATTCAGTTGAACTGTTCTTCCGAATACAGGATAAACCTGGATGGTAACATGATGATAGTGAGTTGTAGTCGATGGGGGAAGACATTGTTTCAAACACAACACCTGGAGATGTTATGAATAATGGAAACCTCTCCTGGAGCTGCAGATGCCACCAAGTATTGAAAGTCTAATCATGTGCTCATTGGTGCTTACTGGATCTCAAGTCTCTCAAGATCAATAGCAAAAGCAGTGGCCATATCTTGGCGTGTTTCTCCCCAGATAAGTACCTTGTGCCTCGTTAATAACATGGAACTATATGAACCACGCATTCGTTTCACACCTCCAGAGATGGGGAATTCAGGAAACGGGGCGTGAAACTAAACAGAGTTTAAAGACGCAGTTTCGAAGGCCGTTACACTTAAACTGACCGGCCAGCTCCATGATTTCATACATGATTTTATTTTCTACTCTTTCATTCGACTAGAAATGTAATGTCAGCACCCCTGTCTTTCCAACCCTGCAAACCAGAGCCCACACAGCATATTGAGACCAGACAGAGTTTTTTTAGGGACACAAACCTATTTTTGTTCATATTATTTCCCCCCAGAGACGTAAAGAATGCCTCAGGGCCGCTCAGTGCAGTTCATAATCCTTTGATTTTGAGCTGTAAAGAGTTAATGTGGACAGGCATGGTAATGGTGTGAGACCCAGGACTCCCCTGGTGGCGGAGTCCTGCTGTTTAATCACCTTTTAAAGGGCCGCAGCTGAGCTCACGCAGGGAGACAGGCAGCCCTGGGAGAGAAGGACCCACCGCCTGGACACACACAGACCGCTTGTCTGAAGCAGACGTCTGCAGCAGGCAGCACCTAGAGCAGCCCGGAGGAGCAGGCCAGAGGAGCAGGCTAGAGGAGCAAACTAGAGGAGCAGCCCAGAGGAGCAGGCTAGAGGAGCAGCCCAGAGGAGCAGCCCAGCAGAGCAGGCTAGAGGAGCAGCCCAGAGGAGCAGGCTAGAGGAGCAAACTAGAGGACCAGACTAGAGGACCAGACTAGATGACCAGACTAGAGGAGCAGGCTAGAGGAGCAGGCTAGAGGAGCAGACTAGAGGAGCAGGCTAGAGGAGCAGACTAAAGAAGCAGGCTAGAGGAGCAGACTAAAGGAGCAGGCCAGAGCGAGCGTGGAGCTCTGCTCTAACCTTTCCTTGTCCTCCATCACTCGCCGTGATCTCTGCAAGATAATAGCCAACACGCTTTTAAAAGGGACGTAAGTTATGAGGTGGAATCAAATATGAATCGGAGACAAATGATCGTCACCGGCCACTCAGGAGGCCCATTGGCATAATTAGGGCGTGTAAAACCTGGGGGCAACACGCGGGCCCATCTCAGCCAATGACCTCCAGACTGAAGCCGGCCTGTGTAATAACAGCAGCCCTGAGGGAGGGATGACATAATAAACATGTGACCCTCTGGTCCAGGTTTGTCAGAGAAGTGTCCTTTAACTGCGAATACACTCTGTAATTGGTTTGCCTCTGCCATGGAGAGAGGGGCCCTGCCTGTAATTGCCCACCAAAAGCAGCGGGAGAGTGCGTCCGGAGGGGGGAGGGGTGGTGGAGGTGTGGAGGGGGCAAACTCAGTGTAGGTTCACGCTGATGGGTGCACTCGTGTGTCGTTGTCGTCCCCCCCCCCCACCACCACCACAGTGCGTTGCCCAGAGATCACCTGGGGATGGGAGGGGCGGGGGGCACATAGATCTCCCTCATGTGCCCCATGGGGGGAGTGTGATGGCTTAAAAGCCAGGTAGCCGTTGGAGACCCGTTGACCTGAGGACAGGAGATGGGGGACATGCGTGATGGAAGGAGGAGGAGGAGGGTGCGGGGGGTTAATGTATGGGAAGGAGAGGGAACGGTCGTCGCTGCGCCCGTCGCTTGATCTCGCTGCAGTCACTGTTGCTTGAATCAAGGACACGCCGCCTCGCGCCCACTTTCTAAATGCAGCTTCCAAGTACGACTGCGGATCTGCGTGGGAGTGTCTGTGCACGTCCATGTCAAGGCTTGGATACGTTAGAGAAGAGCAAAGCAGCCGGGCGGTTCTGTGTCCAGCGACGTCTCGTTTGTGCACGATGGGCTTATGTGTTAGAGAGTTGACCTTGTGGGCCAAGTGTTCTGTACGTGTGCAAGTGTTTGTACGTGTGATTATGCATGTCTGTCAGTGTGTTTATAGGAGCGAGGCCCTGAAAAGAGAGCTTGGCTGTTCTGAGGAATCGCTATTCCCCCCCCCCCCCCACCGTGCCTACAGCAGGAAGGAACGACTTGGTCAGTTCGGCGCAGGCATGTTTGTGGATGACCCAGAGGAAACTTGTGTCTGTGTGGTAATGTCAGTGCTAATGTTATGATTGGTTGGGTAGAGGGCCTTTGATGACACGCTTAATGAGAGGTCGTAGGGTGCAGCGCAGCAGGCCAAGGGGGAGACCTCCCACATCAAACACTCTCAGCCGGCCCTCCGGCCCCCTCATGGCCCCCCCCTCCCCTCCTTCTTCCACTGGAAAAGTATCCCCCCTTTCCTCCCCGCCCTCCCCCACAGCTCCCTCTCTCTGCCTCTCCCAGAGCAGGGCTCTGCAGAGCTCCAGGCCTGACCACGGTCCTGCGATGCTGCTGCTTCTCTCGACAGGTAGCCCCCTCACATCTCGAATGAGATCGCTGCAGAAATGAACGTGACGACGGTGCCGATGCGTAACGGTGCGTACGACACGCCGCACCAGGAGGAACGCGAATAACCTTGTCGACTGGGATCCGTGCCCTTCTGCGTGTATGTGCACGTGCGTGTTTGTGTATATATGTGTGTGTGAGGAGACCCCATGTTGTGGTCCAACTCCCTCTAGAGGTCTCCACAGGGACAGAAGCCTGGTGTTTTTCATGGTACAGACAGCACAGACGGTGCAAAGGAGTCGGCATCTGAACTAAGACGAACTACGACGCCTAAGTCATGAGCACTCCACTCTCCAGGCCCGCCACGCCACGCAAAGCGTCGCCACCGTTACACGCAAACGCGATCGCATCGTGCACGCAGACAAGCTTGCCGTGACGTCGCAATAACACAACCGCCAGCCATCGCCGAGGAACCAGAACGGCGAGGGCCGTTTCGCGGTCTCCCACTCTCCTCGGAGAAGTTTACTCAGCTTGGGGGAATCACATCTTACAGATCGCCGCAAACGCTTGGGGAATGGAACAGGATAATGTCACAAGAGGAAAAATATTATTGCAGCGCTGACCTTTGTTTGAAAGTGCTCCCACTATGCAGGTATTTTTTAAGTGAGTTCTGGGACCATCAGCCGGGCCCCCTCCCCCCCGACCGCTACCCCCGCCGCCGAACCTGCCGCCCGAGGAACTATTTCATGACAAACTCATCAAAGAAAACGACAATCAGAGTTTTGGGTGTACCGTCCTGCATATAACATCACATTGGCTACAAGAGGGGGCACAGTAGGCGCTGGGGTCTGGATTCCAGAGGACGACTAATGAAACCCAGTTTATCAGATCAGCCGAGAACTCTTGTCTCCGGACCTGGAAGTTAGCCAGTCTCTCGATTGCGCTCTAGGGAGGCACGAACTGCTGATGCGACGGCAGAGGTATGTACGGGATGTGGGAAACTCACTATTCCCCACTACATCAAAAATGGTTTTCCTTCAATCGTGGCCGGGGAAGAGACAAGACAAGGCTTTTTGTGATGTTTGCTAGGAGAACGTCCGCAGGGTTATGAGATGTAAGAGGCGCGGTGGTTTTTACAGAGTAAAAAATAAAGAGAGAGAAAAAAAAAGTATGTGGTGTTTGCTTCACCGCGTGTAAGGCCAGTACGTCTTGGCGATAAAACCATCCCATCATCAAATGAACATCAAAAAGTGTATTCCTAAAGAAAATACTGTGGAAGTTATATTTGAAGGACCCAGTGTGATTAACTCTCGCTTGTTCTCTTTCAATCGAGCCGGATCAGGAAGAGACCGACCCCCCCCGAGACTTTATCAAACTCATCAAAGACAAGACAACAAGTTTGTGGGTGTACCGTCCTGCACTAACACACATGGTCTCAGAGGGGCAGTGCGCTGGGTCTGGATCCAGAGGGACGACTAATGAACCCAGTTTTCAGATCAGCCCAACCTGACTGCTTCTGTCTCCGACCTGAGCTTAGCAGTCTCGTTGCGCTCGGGCACGACTGCGTGCGAACGGCAGGATGGTACGGGATTGGGAACTCACTTTCCCAACTCCAAAAATCGGTTTTCCTTCATCTGGCGGGAAGGACAGCAAGGCTTTTATGTGTCTGCTAGGAGACTCCGCCAGGGTTATGAGGAGTAACAGGGTGTGTTTTTACAGGAGTAAAAAAAAAAGAGAGAGAAAAAAAAAAAGTATTGTGGTGTTTGCATTAGCGCACGCTCTGGCGATAACCATCCCATCACAAATGAACATCAAAGTGTATCTTCTAAAGAAATACTTGGGAAGTATATTTGAAGACCCAGTGTGATTTCTCTCTTGTTCTCTCGACCGGCAGGAGAGAAGAGATGAACAGTCAACATCGTTGAATAGCTGGTCTATCGCTCTGGCATAGTTAGTCATGGTCATTGTATATTTGGTATGTCCTGCAGGGATGAAGACAGCTATTTTCACCCAACAATTTTTTCACCTAAGTCACCCGCATTGTAAAAGGAAGGTAAAACTGTGTAGCAAGCAGAAATGCTATTGATTGTAGCTAGCCTACGGCTGTCAACATGCTGTTCCTCGCAGACAATCACATCATTCAACTGATTAAAAACACCACGCTCTCATGTGATATCAATGGACATCTCCGTCCCAGAAAAAAAAACCTTTACCAGGTCATAGTCTAACAGGAATGTCTAATGCCACGACTAGCCGTATCATCAGGAAAGGCCTCTATCAGAACAGTCAGAGGGCGTGACCTTTCACCTCGCGTGAAACAGGCAGACCTTGTATAGTCGGAGATACAGTAGGAGGTCATGAGCTTTGACCGGAAGCGTCCCAATTAGACCAATCGGAAATCCTCTCAAATTCATTTGGTAACACGCGGATGAGGACACAAACACTGGACAGGCAGCTGTCTATTGATTTGCGCCAAAGAGCCTTTCAATCCCGCAGTTCTGTTGAACGTCATGCGAGGTCATCTCATGACTCTTTGTCGGCCATGCCTATCGCCATGGAGACTGGTACGGTACTTTGACCTGTACGTTTTTAAGGGTGTCGTGGCTGGCGATCTGAAGGGCTTGCTGTGCCTTCCTGTTGATTAGTGATGAGCAGGCTGAACGCTTGCAAATCAAGGCACTGCTTTGTTACACGGCAACACTCGTGATCTATGAGCTTGACAAAACATTTAAAGGGACTTATATATCATGTTTGACAGAGGTTCAAAGGGTCTGACTGTGGATTTGGCACAGTAATAAAGGCCTGATGCTTCCACGTTGATGATATCATGACTGGATCTATTGCTTGTACAGTGCTAGTTTAATCATATGTAGCCTTCCAGTTATTGTACTATTCTTACTGTGTTTAACGCAGTGTTGTCCAAAAAATATGTATAATTATTTAAATATATTTTTTTATGATAAAATTCCCGTCTCATATCAGCTTCAGGTTAACCTCAAAGTTGCTATTGCCAATAGACATAGTTAGATCAATTTTAAAAAAAAAATCGAATGGCCAGCGAACTATTCACAAAAGCCACCATGGACCTCATGACTCATTATCCTAGAATTCACTTTGAGCACATCGGATACGCGAGTCTCCTTCTCCTACATCGAAGCTGCAATTCCGAATCGAATCAACGGAGGGCTGTACTACCTCATTGCGTATCAACAGGACAACCACGAATGTCATCCTTGACGTTAGTCGCGGTATAAAATGACCTAGTTCTCGAGAGAAAATTAAGACACAATTAAAGGTTCAACGATTTTAAAACAAAAACAGCACCATCAAACGAAAGCAGCGGGTTACACCCAATGATAGTCAGGAAAATGATTCGGTATTTAAAGCTACATCAGCCTATTCGTCCACTGATTTCTCGACGAATAAATCTAATAATTGTTTTTTGGGACAATGTGATGACTGGTTAGGCTCTAACTTTTAACGAAAAATTGCAGTTGGCGAAATAGAGGTGTGGAACAATGACAAACTATATCAAATCTGTACATCAAAGTAATGTTCGAAGTTTTGCAGCACTTTTGATTGTGTAGCCTATCATTATTGTGTCAGAAAATAGGCTTATATCTATATTTTGACATACTTAAAAGATTATGATTTATGAATACCTGTGGACACAAATTCGAGACAGCATAAGACAATCCATTTCCACAAGAATGTAGCTTATCCTACCATTTCCTACAACCTTTGAACAGAATTCGATTTATTCAATCAATTCAGATACCACTTTTTATGGTGCAATTGATTAATGTTGGGTCAGTGAAAATCCACATTTTATTATGCATTCTGTGGGAAAACCTGGCCAAGCCTAATGAGCTGAAAAGGTCAACAGCCACAGCAAATTGATAATTGGTCGCTAAAACCAAGCCATTCGTTTTCACCGTGGAACGATACTGTGTTTATGTCTGAACATCGTCGTGTGATGGCTGTTCATGCAAAAGCAATCACATGTTGATCTTCTAATGTGATTTCCATGTAGTGTTAGGCTATCTGATCACTAACGGTTGTTCCCGATTGCCTTCTACTTCAACAACTACGGCGTGTTTGTTGACGTATTGTTTCGTAAAGGCGAACCTGGTTGAAAATTGGATGCGTTCAGACGCGAAACGAGCCATGTAGAAAGTAGCCGCTGTCGGCGGGTGTCGGGAATTGTTTGGGTACCAGACTCTGTGGGTGCCAGCTCACCTCCTCTTCTATTCTCCTCGTCCAAACATCTGAAAAGGCCCATGCAGTTAATTTAACACACATGCATGCCTGGCTCATCCCCCTGGTTAACTAAAAGGCTAACAATTTAAAGCCTAATTGATTCACCCCCCCCCCCTCCCCCACGCTATTTTGCGAGATGGAACTGTATATGTAAATCCTATTGGAGGAAATTTGATGAATTGATTATAGCCAAGGAGACTTATATGATTTTAATGATTTTAAGTGTCTGGATGGAATGAGCTTTCCTACAATTTGTTGAATGTTTAAGCTAATGATATTAGGCTCGATCCATCAGGCAGGTTGAGGGGCGTTCTGTGGCGGGGTATGAATGGGTAAGGAGGGTGTGTGTGTGTGGGCGGGGTATGAATGGGTAAGGAGGGTGTGTGTGTGTGGGCGGGGTATGAATGGGTAAGGAGGGTGTGTATGTGTGTGGGGGGAGCAGCTGGTCTGTCATGGATTGACTTAACCTCTGTCACTTTGATGGCCTTTGTGTTTCCCGCTCATCCAAAAGAGAGGCAGATGTCCCCTCACCCCCCTGATACCCCTCTAACCGGGACACACCCTCACAGGGACAAATACACGCACGCACACACACACACACACACACACTCAAGTCAACCCTCCACTCACGCACACACTCTCCAGCATCTAAACTGTGTCTAGGGGTTATATAATGAAATTAAAGGCAAGAAAGTGAGCAGCAAACACACATACACACACACACACATACATACACATACACACACACACACAAACACTGACTCACACAGTCACCAAAATGAGCAAGGTCCATCGATGTAGCCTTTTAAATGAAGTCTTGGTCTCTGGAGCTCACAGACATTGTATGTTATTTCTTTGGCTGAATTAAGCCTGTGTAATGAATAGGGCCACATTAAAAAGCATCTCCCCTTTGGCCTCCCTGGCCCCTTCCTCTCCCCATTACCCCCCATCCAACCCCCACCCATCCACCCAGTCAAAGGGAATTCACTCAGTAATGAATGTTAACCAGTCATGAGATAAGAGAGGCCAAACAGACAGGGAAAAAAGTGTCCAGGCCTATACCACACACCCCTCCCATCCCTCCCCCCTCTCTCTCTCCCTCTCCCTTTCTCTCTCTCTCTCTCTCTCTCTCTCTCTCTCTTTCTCCCTCTCTCTCCCTTTCTCTCTCTCACTCACTAACTCTCTCTCCCTCTCCCTTTCTCTCTCTCTCTCCCTCTCTCTCTCCCTCCCTCCCTCTCTCCCTCTCTGCAGTGCGTAGTGATCCACTCAGGCAAATCAGCATTTGACTGAAAAGTTTTTAATGGCCCTCTGGAGTTGCTCCATAAATGGCTTGGCTTCAGACATATTTGTCCTGTTTCCTTCCTTTTGAGAGCAAAAGCCATTGTGTACCAACAGCAGGGCAATCATTTCCCCCGCTCCGGACGATTAGAGAGTATCAGGAGGATTAGATTGTTTTGATTCATCATTGATGCTCTATTAAAATCTCTGTGCCACGTTAGGGCCACATGTAACATGACACTGAATATCCTCATCTGATCTCTTTCGGATTATTTTTTTTTCTGTGGTGGGCAAACAATAAACAAATGATTTTCAGAACAACATTTGATTTCCTGTACCGCTTGGAAAAAAACTGCAATTACACTTTAATGGCCTGAACAACACAGAGCTATTAAATAAAACCGAACGCATCCATCGTTGGATCTAAAATAGGTTAACACCAACGAAGAAGAAAGACATTAGATGCAGCAACCATCCGAATGAATCTAATGCAAGTGATTTTCATATGATGTTCATATGTTATCTTTAATGACATTCCGTCTGGCATTATAAACACAATTTGTTTTGTAGAAACCTTTTTTTTGGGGGGGGGGGGGGGTTATAATTTGACCCCGAACGCCCACCGTGAGAGAGATGCCTTTTTCCGTTACCTTGGAGATGTGGTTTCTGGTGTCTGTCCTGTCAGCCCCTGATACAGGCCACAGTCAGCGGATCACACTACCTCCAGCTGGTTCAACACAACCCAACCTGTTGTCCAGTGGGTGAACTTCTGAACCTCTGGTAGGGCTACAGTACCTGCCTCTGCAGCCATGTGGCTCCTCCCCCCCCCCTCCTCCCCACTCCTTGTTTTTCCTGGGTGGTCTTCTTCATTCACAGGCACAGGGTGGGAGGGTGGACAGAGAGGAGAGAAGGGCAGTCCCGCATCACAGAGACAACAAAAGGAGGAGAGAGAATTCATTAAGCAAATTAGCCATACAGTAAAGAGGTCTGGGTGTCCACCTCCCATGTCTCTCTCCCTCTTTCTCACTCTCTCTCTCTTTCTCTTTGACATACATTCCTCCAATCTCTAATAGTGAGCCTTTCAGTTAAGCCTCCTATTGGTCGCAAGTTGTTCATCAACCAATCGTATCGCCATCGTTTCCTGTCGTTGTTCTTTGTTGGCAGCGTCCCTAAGCTGTGCGTTAGATGCCGTCCAGCATCTCTCCTTCTCTAAACTGGGAGGAAAGTTTGGAGAGAGTCATGGCAGACTGAAGTGTCCTATGCAGGAGTGTGCTGAGTGTGCTGAGCTAACCAGACCAGCACCTTTCTTTTACAGGTATCCCTGCAGCTGCCTGGGGGAAGACATTCATGAGTTACAGTGAGTTGTAAATAGTTTGATGAATTCACAACACCGTAACAGCAGTCAAATAAAAGCTTACTGTGGAAACATGGCGTAAAACGGCCTGTTTTATGAGAACAAGCGTGGCCATTATGGTTCCAAAACAATATAACGCGTAGCCGCTGCAAACCCAAATGGGTCTGTCTGCAGATCTGCAGACACCAGTGCAAGCCGTACTTAGCGAAATGAAGCCCAGTATATAACAGCCCTGTAATCACGCTGTTGTTAATTCACTGTTGTTTGTTCAGCACGGTACTTTGAGAGCAGTCTGTTTCTCAGTCGCCGGGCGGTTTCCTAACAAACCGGTGGGACGGTTGTATGACAACCCAATGAAACTTTTCAGTTTGCCTCGCATTGTCGTTCCAAAGAAAGGCGGTCAAACTCCTGCGTCGAGCGAGGGAAGGAGCGGACGGGCGTGTCCTAAATGACCTCCCTGGCCGTCTCCTAGGTTATTGGAGGGTTTTCTTTCAGGTTCGGAGGTCCTGACAGGCTTTTCTGCTCAACGGTCTGTACCATCAAGCACATGCGACAACGAGCCCTGAGAAATCAAATTCTTTTAACTGCGAGACGTCAGCGATTTCAAACAGGAGCCTGTTGAGTTGACTCTCCAAGCCTGCATGCGTCTGAATTCAAAAGGAAATGACATGGCTGCAGTGTTTGTTTAATCGTCGCCACGACGCAGATGTTAAACGGCGAAGCGTGAAAAAAAAAACGTAATAAAATAGCACCATCGTTAGCTTTTCATCCGTTAGCCTCATTAAGTCAGGACACGTATAAATCACCGGAAGGTTTTTTTTTTGAGAGTTGCCATCATTTACTTTTCTCACTTGGGGCCAGAACTCAAGTCTACCCTGTGTCCACGTGACCAAGCAGAGAGCTGTCACTTCTGAAGACATCATCCCGATAGAAACTTCCCTTTCTCTTTTTATAGTTCCTTTGACATTCATTAAACCGTTGCCCCGGGTGAATGGCAGGGGTTTGAAATCATCTGTAAAACTGTTGCATTACGATAATGGAAGAGTTTATACGTTTTTATCCAGCGTTAAAATCTCGGGGGGTGGAAGCGGTAGTGTCAAGATACAGAGCAAAGTTGGCAATGCATTTCTTCTAAAGTGGCCCATAAATGTGCATATTAATGGGCACGGGGAAATGATGTTATGAATGTCACACCGTGCCCTTTTACAGTCTTTGAGTGTATGTTCTGACCGGAGGCAGCTAACCATGATTTTACAAAATTATCTTTTGAAGTTCTCTTGAGAACGAGCATCTGGACAATTAATAGACTCGATTGCTCCTTTAGGACTATGATGAGTGGTTGGCAGGAACTGTGGCTGCCTGTACCACCTTAGAGAGCTCAACGCACAATACACGCTCTCTAAGCAGGAAGGCCATGCATATTCTCATGTTATACAAACACGCACACACACACACACACACACGCTGGTAGACCCATGCGTACACACACTCTCTCCCTCTACCCCCCTTATGATAACACAGGGATGAGTGTATCTGTATGGTCTAGGTCTAGGTCTAGCTGAACTGGACGTTCCACAGGGTAACACCTCATTAACATAGCAGCTGCAGACTGAATCATAAACTGTGGAGTTAGTGTTAGCTGATATGTCCTAATAGACTTTAATGGGCTCATTTACCTTATTGAACTAATATTATGCTAAGGCATGATTTTGTTACGTGATGAGATGCTCATGTCACAAACGTTAAAGGTATCCTCGCCAAATATTTGCCCCAACTACGATAAATGCGTGTAGGTCTATTTCTGTCACAATTCATATAGTCAGTTTATATATTATTATTTTTACCTTTTTTTTTACAAACATTTCCTTATAAGGACAATGCTGTTAATTTCAACCGGAAGGCCATGTCTAAAAGTCACAGATGAAAACTGTCCAAAAATGTTCATTTCAATTGACATTGTGCACGGATGGACTTCTAATGGGCCTGCTCTCGCTCCCATCCTGCTTCTGATTGAGAGGACAGACCTGTTGAAATAGAAGCGATTTAATTAAGTAACAAAATACAAATCTCAATAGCTTGCGAAATAATTGCCCAAGCACTCATTAAGCATTCCATCTGGGTAATTACCTTCCTTTTAGTCTCCCAGAGTTCTAAATGAGTGGCCCGTAATTGAAGTTAGCAGTCATCTACAGCCAGAGATGAACTGAATTACACAGTGTCATTAAAATAAATACATCACATGATAATCCAATGAAACAGAAATGGACTGCTAGCATTTGTTATCTGGTGTCAGCCACTCTCCCCTCCCCTCAGCATAACTCTCGCCTACCCTAACCCCCCCCCCCCCCCCCCCTCTCTGAACCGGAGAGCCCAAAGACAGACAGAGCTGTGAGGGAAACCACTTGAAGTGTTTGATTATACTTGTGTTGAACATCAATGTATACTTGGGTCTCATAATTACTGGTGCAAAATGACACGCTGTCAAATTAGTGTTGCTGGGAATTTTTGCACAAAGCATCATTGCAGCCCATGTCTGACCACCAGTTTTGTTTCAGGAATAAAAATGAATTTCGATTAAAAAACGGCGCTTTTTACTAAATATAAAACGCTACGTGAGTAATGAACGGTGCAATTCCTTTTCTCATAGCAAAATAACATACATTGATTTAATATAACATTTATTCCCATTTTTTACATATGTATATTTATAAAAATACAGCTTTTGGTCCTGCTACAGATTAATTTCTTGATTTTGTCGAATGGAAAAAATCCATCTTCTTTTACCTTGAACCCTGTGGAGAAGCATTTGCTTGAAACATTTTCCACCGAATTGATAGTGACCTGATTTATGGGGCTTATTGCACAGTATAATTAATTTTATGCATATGACTTCCGTTACAATTACCAGGCTGGCCGATTGGAGAAGTTCACTGCTTATATGAAGCCATCAATAATTGTGAATTCATCACAGAGTGGCCTGAATGTGTGGATGAGAGACCAAAAAAAATGAAATCTTTTCCAAGAACCGAAATTCTGTGAAAGGGCAAACGTTCTAGGTTGACTAAACCCCTTAATGAACTGTGCATAAGAAATATGAAGGACATTTAAAGAGATACAGACACTTGTCCTTAAATTGTTCTCTTCTGAGTGAGGCTTTCGATGTTCTGTCATATTCTGGAGTTGAACGCCATTGTGTCTGATATTGTGCGTCTTGAGTTAATCTGAAAATAAATGAGGATTTAAAAAGCGCCAGAATATGGCCGTGCGAATCACTAGACCCAAAAAAAAGAGAAAGAAATCAAAATAAATACAAAACTAAATTGAATGCTACCAAGTTCTTCACAGGAGCTATTTGAATCACCATTACTCTATTTCCAAACGTTTCCCCACCCGTTTCACGACAAAGAGCGACTGAGCTAAAAATGACCTTTTAAATTCCCATAACTGGAAAAGGGAGTTGTTTTCAGTTAGACCGACCCTACATCCAGCTAGCAGGCTACAGGCAGGAGATACAACAGAAAGGACATGTGATGGCTCCAGGATCCAGAGGAGTCGGGAGGGGGGGGGGGTGTGGAAGGGGGAGCGGGGACTGTTGCAGGGACAGAGCAGGTGGAAAGTCAGGAGGACAGATGAGAGTGATGTGTGGAGGTTTTCCTATCAGGTGTCCGCAGGTTGGCGGTGACGGGTCGATGGGGCTCTGAGGCTTGTCAGGCCTGGCTGTGTGGTGGCTGGGTCAGGTCCAATCCCTGGCTTGTTTTACTAAGTGAGTGATGACCAACCAGGGGTCAGGAGTAATGAAGAGAACAGTCTGCAGACGCCTCTGGAGGACACCCGTCCATGCCTGCTGCGGCGCAGAGGAGACTGGGGAGGGCCGGGCCCCCGGGTCAGGCCCTCGGGCTGGGCCCCCGGGATGTCCTCAAGGAGGGACAGGCTTGGCTGGGAGACCGAGAAGCTGAAAGGTGAACGAAGGCTTGATTCAAGAATAACAGTTGATTCTAATATATTTAGTCAAGGAGGCAGGGACAAGAAATACTTTCTGGGGAATGCAAGTCATCTAAAAATATCAAGCCACCGTCTTTTAGTGCTAATACATGCCAAAGGGCATGACAATCTAGTCACATTGTATTGCATCGCATTATCAGTGCTTAGTCAAAGCAAGGACTTGCGTTCGAAGTAGCAACGCTACCTTTATAGTACCTGCAGATGCAGAGGAGTCCTCCCTCTCTTCAACACCTCGCCCCAGGGTCCCATCGCAGACCTCACACCTCCCAGGCCAAACAGCCAGCTCTCCCAAGGGAAAAACTTCGACAGATCATCCCTATACCTAACCACAAATACCCCCCCCCCCCCCCCCCCGCCGCCCGCCGCCCCACCTTGTAAATCAAGCCCCTTGCTGACACCTGACATTATCATGTCTCGCCCAGGTAATTGAAAACCCTTAAGGTCTCCATCCGCTCAACAACACATCACCTTGTGAATCCGCGAAACAATGACAAATACAGTATACTAACACATTAATGTCAGCCCATCAGCGTGCGGTTTAAATACAGCTCTGGTTATCTCGGTGGCTGGCAGGGGAAGAGATCTATATTAAAATGAAATGAATGCAGAGGAAAAGGCCTGTTAGATGTATGACCTCCGCCAGAAAACACTTTAAGACTGAATTGATTTGGATGACATGAATAATTTAGGTGACACTAAAGGAGGCAATATAAATGCAGACATATATTCTAATCTTTCAGCCACGGTTCCGTAGACGCTCTGTTTTCCGGTTTCCTCCATCTCCCCGGCGCGGAACCTCAACACGGTCGCTCAGGGGATGAATTAATCCCAAAATGTGTCCTTTCCTCCTGTTCTACATTGAAAATTATTCACATACAGATGCATAATAATTATTCTGAGATTAATCCTCAACAGCGATTGGTATCCACTCTCTGGGAACTCACCCCCCCCTTCCCCCTCCCTCCACCCCCTCCTCCCCTCCTTCCCCAGATGACCTTTACCTCCTGCAGTCCCTTGTCTCAGCTGATGTCCTGATGCGGTGTGACACGCCTCTTAAGCTTCTCTCTGCAGCCTGTGCCGCTGGCTGGTCCTCGCAGTCCCCCCCCCCCCCCTGAAGCAGCCAGGCCTGCAGAGGCCACGCCTGCAGAGGCCACGCCTGCAGAGGCCACGCCTGCAGAGGCCACGCCTGCAGAGGCCACGCCTGCAGAGGGCACGCCCGCCGCGCTCGAACGACAGGGAGAGTTGCAATCCCAGAACACTTTGCAAGACAGATAAACCCGCTCAAGTCGTTCATCCAGAGATGAATCCTTGATTTACAGTGTGTAGTTGGGCATGTATGTTATCCACATGGCGTGCCTGGATATATTTATGAACTATTTATCGTTCATCACTTAGGAGATGATGCTCTACCATGCTGTTTTGTGAACATCTGAAATCTTCAGATTTCCTTACAGGGCGTGTCAATCTTTTCAGCGGTGTGTGTCGCACCTGTATGTATTCATATGGCGGTGTGTGATATGATGTGGAAATGAGGGATTTGATGCATTGCCAACATTCCCTGACTGTCTTGTCGGTGTGATTCCGAAACAAGTCACAGAGGTAATAGCTGTAACAGATGGCCCATGGAAAACAGCTCATTTGGACACCAACAAAGAGCTGGGAATGATTTAATGATCATTTCTCACTTGCCCATTATTTATATGGGCATATAATCAACTGACACACAATATTTCATTTGTGGAAAAGCTCTTGTGTCAACAGAAGGCCATATCTGCTGTGTATTTCCACAGTCACGGGCTCTGAGGAGGTGCTGGAGAGAGAAGAGGAGAGAGAATGAGAGGAGGGAGAGAGAGGAAGGAGAGAAGAGGGAGAGAGAGAGAGAGAGAGAGAGAGGAGGGACAGAGAAGGACATAAGAGAGAGATATAGAGGAGGAAGAGAGACAGAATAAGAGAGAAGACGGAGAGAGACAGAGAATAAGAGAGAGAGGGGAGAGAGAAAGAAGAGAAGAGAGGCAGAGTCCGATAAACAGGAGAGAGCAGAAAGAGAGGAGAGCCTGTGGTTATGCGGCGGGGCCTTATTGTCCGCTCTCCTCTGCCATGTTCCACCTCCCAAGCGCTCGCCTTATTTGACTTCTATGGATCTTTGTGATTCTTTTTTTGGTTTTTCTTGGTTAGTGATGGGTGAGTGTTTTGGTTGTGGTTGTTGGATTTGGGTTACTTTCGTGGTGGCCTGAGAGGGTATCCTTCCGGTTCGGACGTGTCCGAGTCTGGGGGCGGGAAGGGGGGGGGGTGGCAACACACAGAATGCACTCGGTAGGTGACTGTGCTGAGGAGGGTAGGGGGCTAGAAACGGGAAGGTAATGAGTTTAGCTGACGTGTGGCGTGTAGCATGTCGCGTGTTGCTCGGGGGGAGGGGGGGGGGTTTGGCGGCTGCGCGGACTGACGGCTTGCCAAGTAATTAATAAGTGAGTCCAGGCTTGGGGGAGGAACACAGAGGGGCCCCTGCCGTCAAACCCCAAACAGCAGGTCACAACACTGACAGATGCCCTATTACGATGTTAATCATACCAGGGCCCCAGGTCAGATAATCATATTCAAAGCTTTCTCAGCTAGATAACAATCAGAAGCTCCCACGCCAGACATGGCTTCCTGCAACGCTGCTTGGAACATATGTGGCACAAGCCAAGAGAGTCCCAGAGCGCCAGTCCTCCACGGCCATTATGTCCCTGTCTAAACGCTTCCCCTTCCCAGCCGCAGGGACCCAGCCAGGCCTGAAGCCTGAAGGGTCTCTGATGGAGGTCTGATAGGAAGAGCTCTGAGTGTCCCAGCACGTGCCCTGTGGACTCACGAGGGGGTCTATCACAGGCCCTGTTAATCATCCGTGTGTGCGGCTACGTGTGTCTGTCTGTCTGTCAGTCTGTGCGCGCACGTGTGTGCGTGTGACGACGTTTACGTGGGAGTTTCCGAAACGGTCCCATCCGTTTTCACAGGACACCCACAAAAGCGACCTCCTCGCAAGCTCAAATCCCTCATCGGCGTGCTGTAAAGAACAACAGGGGCGGGGCCACCGCTGGTCGGTGACACGGAGAGAACCAAGAGACCAAAAAGAAAGGCCAGAAGACAGATCAGGGGTGAAATGTGTTTTTCAAGCCCTGCGTCCAAGGTGCATTAATCTAGAGGAAGACCCTCTCTCTGGCTGGATGGGCCTGTCGTGGATAGCTTCATCCTCTGCTCTCTCATCCCAAACATTAAATATCACCTGCCGTTATTAATCCCAACTTAATTAAATCCATCAGCGAGACAATGGCCGGGCAATGAGGTATGTAATCATTCACATGGTAAATGAAATGATGTAAGGATTTCTCCATGTTCTCCGCTGACAGAGATGGAGAGGGCCAGGGCAGGAGGTTCCCAAGAACACAGCTGGGGAATTGTGGCTCCAAACAGCCTTAAACACACATCCACACACACGCACAGTTACACATCCACACACACGCACAGTTACACATGGACACATGCGCATGCAAAATGTGTGTGGGAACTCGCTCGCGCAATGCAACTTTCCAGACAGCAACACTTCTGCTCAGCACGCGTTTGGATGACCGTTAGATCTCTCTTTCCTTATCTAAACCTTCACTAGGATCCTTATAGGTGGCCATTCCAGTGATGTGAGATGTGTCCAGAGAGAGAGGCTGTGCCGACTCTCAGTCTGGGTTGGGGACAAACCTCATGTTCAGTTAGACCTCAGATATTTGGATGTTGACAGTAGGATGTGTGGTGGATGTGAACCTGGAATAACTTGATGGGTCATCTAATGTTCTACCAACGAGCTGTACCCCAGTGCAGACAAAATGGGATGACCCTGAACATCAAGCCAGAGCCTGCCTCTGGCTCAGCCTGGCTCTGCTTCAGCCTGCCTCTGGCTCAGCCTGCCTCTGCCTGCCTCTACCTCAGCCTGCCTCTGCCTGCCTCTACCTCAGCCTGCCTCTGCCTGGCTCTGCCTCAACCTGCCTCAACCTGCCTCTGCCTCAACCTGCCTCTGCCTGGCTCTGCCTCAACCTGCCTCTGCCTCAACCTGCCTCAGCCTGCCTCTGCCTGGCTCTGCCTCAACCTGCCTCTGCCTGGCTCTGAAACAGAGCAGATGTTCTCTACAGAGGGTGATCCCACACACCTCTGTGTGCTGCTCCCAGGGGATCATTAGTGTGTGTGCATTTCCTAATGTGGCCAAGGCACACACACACACACACACACACACACACACACACACTGAAACCTGCTCTCTTACTCCAACATGAACATTTCTACAACCATACATTCATGTACACACACATAGACACCACACACACACACACACACACACACACACACACACACACACATGATAGGCAAACAGCAGCCACAGCTGGGATGTTAATGCCAGCAAACAGGATTATCCTCAGAAAGGATTTCTCCGCTAAGCATTTCCTCCTAATTAGATTTCTCAATCTCCGGGATGAATTGCCTTTTAGCAGCGAAAGCTGCCACTAAGGGAGCTGTTAGCTCCTTATAACTGAATTAAATGTATAATTAGTGATACAATTACATTAGCAAGGGCTCCTTTGTGTTTTCGTATGAGTGAAAGGGAGATGGAAGAGAGGGAGGATCCACAAAGAGGGAAGGCTGGGAGATATGAGACACGTCACCTGGTGCGGGTTGAGGAGCAGAGGGAGACACGAGAAAGCAGCTTTAGGAAGCCAGGGGTCAGGTGACCGCCAGCCCGCGGAGGAGTGTGGATTTTGGTGAGTAAGTGGGAAGAGTCTAGGTAAAGAGAGAGTGCACGTATTGGGTGAGAGGAGAAGGCGACAGAAACAGGTGTGTTTGTGCGGACGACACAGCTGCAGCCTGGAGGGGGGCCCCGGGGCCCCAGGTATGTGGCGTCTACATGGCAAAGAGGATCTCAATGTCAGATAGGTTCGGCGCTGTTTCTCCACCATGGACACGACCTGGAAGACTGGCCAATTCATCACTGGATCGTTCACTTGTCGGCTAAGATTTAAACACCCCCGAACACAACCACAACCACGTACAACAACCGTGAACACGCATCACAGCACATCCGCATCAACAATATGCTCCCCCCCCCTCCACCTCCCACCCACTAAACAACCAATACGCCCCCCGCGCCTCCCCTCCCCTCCGTGCGACACACCTCTCTTCCCTCCGTCCGCCATGCCGAGAGCCCGATCTGGCTCAAATACATCTATCCACCAGGCCGCGCTGACAGTGACATGCCCATGGGTCAGCCCAAGTCCACTAGGCACTACCCCAACCCAAGACCTCATACGGCCAACACCAGCGGCTAGTTTATCATACAGATAGTATCAGCTAGGAATACTAAAAGCCACAACGCTGTCAAAGTACCACTGCCGTGGAGAGACTACGGCCATTAATAACCCGCCATCACGTGATTCGCACACCGTCACGCAGGCCCCTGGAGAGAGAGAAGAGGGGGGCGGGGGGGGCTGAGTTTACGTCGTTATCTGTGGGGACGATAAGTCTTATCGGTAGTTCGGGGCCAGGGATTCACTTCACACACACGATAACACAATCACTACGGTTCCTAGTCACCGACGGTCGTACACAACAGGCCACCACACACACACGCCAAGTGTGAGAGACGCCCGGAGAGGCGAGACATGTACCCACAACAGGTGAGCAGGGACACTCCGACAGTTCCAGTCCCTTTACTGTACATCTCCAGCCCTGAGCCCAAAAACACAGCCTCCACTGCCCTGGACGCCGCTGATCTCCTTTAATCACGTGCTCGATGCCTGGGAATAGCTGCCTGTAAAATGCAATACTATCCGCTCACAACATTAGTGGGGCCCAGAAGCCCGCCCGTGGCGCTCTGCCCTGTGGGTGGGGTCGGCTGGGCAATGGGCGCCTGTGTTAGAGGGGGCAAGAGCTGGGGATGGGGATGGGGGGGAGGCAGGGAGGCATGTGGGGGCGGGGGAGGCTGATGACCCATCTGTGCTCCGGGCCCTGACCCCCCTCCCCCCCTCCTCCGGGGGGAGAGAGCCCTCCTCGACCACGTCTCCTCACCTTCTGCCCGCACGTGACAACACATCACGTGTCATTAATTCAGCGGGTGCGATCCTAATCATCGGAGGTCCTGTAGATGAGGGGAAGGAGGGGGGGGGAGGGGCGGCAAGGCTTCCAGGGCTCAGAGCCCAGCTGAACCCTTCCTCTGCCCCAGGTCACCATCAGCTGGAACTCTGTCCTCAAACTATCCTACCACACATGGAGGACCGCTTACCATGTTCTCTTGAACGAATCCATCCCTTTCCAGCAGCTGTTTACGCAACTAAAAATGACCACTGATGTACAATATCTGAATGTCTGTGTAAGTAACGCAGGGAGCGTCTTGTGGAGGACAGTGGATGGATGGGAACCCCACCACACAGTCCTCCATCAGCACGACGCGTTTGCTTTTAATTGCCTTTCACCTCCTTTTCTTGGAGGCAAGGTGTATGCAAAGCAGGAGGCCGACCACACCACTGCCCATGGTTTAGAGCGTGCGTAAGCCGTTTAGTTTGATGCAGTGTTTCGAATCCAAGATGATCCTTTAAGCCAATTCCGAAGCGCAATCAAAGTTCCATGAATCAGCTGCATTAAAATGGAGACCTCAGGCCGAACAAGGCCTTCTGCATGTCATTAGCAGCGGGCTCAGGCCGCACAAGGCCTTCTGCATGTCATTAGCGGCGGGCTGCCGTAACGAACCACTTCTTAATGGGATTCTACAAAGCTCCAGAATAAAGGCCCTGCCTTCGTGTATCGCAGCTAATTGAGTTTCAAAAATAATAATAATTCATTTCCGAAGACAATCGTCCACAGAGAGACCGGGGGGGGGGGCCCCCCCCCTTAAACGTCATTTTCACAGGGCTCTCTCGAGAGAGCTGCGTGGATATCACGATCACTAACCCGCTCGCTGTCCCTCTTTACGTCTTTTCAGCCCAAAACGTCATACTAACGCCTTACGTCTTTTCAGCTCAAAACGTCATACCCTGCCCTTACGTCTTTTCAGCTCAAAACGTCATCACACCGCGGTATAGCGGGTGTTCTGGTTTCACGAAGAGAGTGACGCGCGCTAAGCGTTAGGCCGCACGGTCTCCGTCACCCTAGACTCGCTTTATACACAACGCAGACGTCCCGAACCTATAGAGCGGAAATGTGATTCGGTCCAATCCACCAAAACGTCAATAGAGCGTCTAAGACCGCCCCAACGCCTGAGCAAACAGGATCGCTTCCTGTCCAAGTAACTCATTCCTAATCTGTTCACGCTGACCGGCGGCACGCCGCGGATCTGAGGTCCAAACGAGGCGCGAAAGTAGGAAGGAGGAAAAAGGTCTTTGAATGGGGACGTTCGCGGTGCAACAGATGTTTCCCAGCATGTCTTTAGAAGGGAGGAGGATTACCAGCGGAGCGACGATCATCTTCTCCCAAGCGGCTCTGGAGCCCCTCTGACTCGCTAGGCCTCGGGGGGGGGGGATGAAAACACTCAGACACGCCTCCGTGAAATCAGAGACAAAGTGTTACACCTTCTGGAAGAAAGGCACAAGTCTGAGAAGAGCTATGGCCTAAGGGGACACCTGTCAATGAACACACACACACGTCAGTGGAGTAAGCAGGAGAGGGTCTAGGGGCAGTCCTGTTCTTAACTAAGGCACTGGCTTCCTTTTTACTCAAGTTTCTCCCATCTGTTGAGTGGCTATTGTTTGCTAAGTGTTGCAGCTGCAAAAGACCAGCCCAGCTTTCACCACGGGAGAGAAAAGCCTTTAGCATATCCAACCCCTATTCCCTCCCACCTCCCTATTCTTCCAGTACTGTTACCAGGCCCTGATTTATTCATTGACTTTACACAGCCCACCGCCCCCCCCCCCTCTCTTTTCCCCCCCTCCAGCTTGGGCCAACCCTCCATTCCTAACTTTTAACCCTAACCCCGCCCACACGCCTCGTCTCCACCTTTCTTTTCCCCATCCACTGCCCGGCAGCCGCTTCTTTCTGCTCAGAGGGACCTCCCAGTGTGTGTCTCTCTGTCCTCCTGTGTTCCGCCCCGCTGGAAACGCACGGCCTTGTTGCAGAGCTGATCTTTAATCGAGCCTTTTCCTCCCATCCTCCCTCGCTCTGACCAGGTGAACCGCCTCTCAGGTCTTCATTGCAGAGGAGGTGTGTGTGGAAGTGTGTGTGGAAGTGTGTGTGTGCGTGCGTGTGTGTGTGGAAGCGCGTGTGTCTGTGGGCCGCGCGCGTGCGAAGCGCAGACGTCTGGAAGGCCACTCAGGCACGGCTTCCTCCTTTGTGGCTGATTTCATGCCATGTTCACCTCTGTGTTAAGCCCCCTAGTGTTCCCAAACACAGTGGAACCCTCAGCCCCTAAAGCCCACAATATTGTCCCCTAACACTTCATGACAATTCCTGGCACGCTGTGACATATTCCCTTCAGCAACGCCAGGGAGAGACGACCGCCTCCCCATCCTCGCAAGGCCCACGGATGTTAACCGCCGTCCTGGAGTGTTGGAGAGGGGAGTTTGGGTCACTTTTTTTTTTCCTCCGTCCATGGAGCTGTCAACCCCACAGAGGAATTTCAACCCAGGCCGCACTGACGACGGTGGGAATGACCAGGCAGAGAGAGAGAGTGGGGCGGAGCGGGGCGGGCGGGGGGGGGGGGAGCAGGCGGGCCACCCACAGTCTGCCGCACAGCGGGGTTTTGATTTGAGCCCGATTTTTGTTATGCAGCCACCACCCCCTCCCCACACACACACCCCCTGTGGAGAGAACACTTTTACAAGATCTCCCCCCCCCCACACAGACACACACACACACCCCATCCACCCCCGCTCAAGTCTGGCCAATAACAGGCTTGAAGAGGAGAGAAAAGGCAGAGGAGCTCCTGTATGAGCGCTCCTGTGGCATGGCCGTAATAAAGTGACCCATTCATCCGGTGCTGCCTTTCACTGGCCCAGCGAGGGGGTCTGTTTCAGCCAGGGTGCTTGTGCATGGAGTGCCCGAATGAGCCAGAGGCATTAGCTTTAATTGATCTTTTTTGGGGGGGGGTGATCCGGGCCTGCGCACATCTGAAGGTGGCTTGGCTGTGTCGTCCGTTTCCTGGGTCTTCCCCTAAAAGGGCCTTTGTCAGGGAGCTGTGATGTGAGATTATGAGAGAGAGAGGAGGGGGGGGGGCGGTGAGATGAGTGGCTGCTCCTCCACAAGTGAGACTGGAGAGCTTCACTCGAGAGGCCGGCCTGGACCCGCCTCGGCCTCCGCCTGCAGGAGAGGCCTGGTCAGATGGCAAGGCGAGTCGTGTTTGCTCTCAGGGGGGTCTGCGTTTTGAGGGGGAACCTGATCGCCTTCCCACTCATCAAGGAGTTGTTCACTTCATCCCAGAGATCAAACTCGGATTTGGATTGAGATTTTTTTGTGCCTGTGCGTTTGACCAGCAGTCGGGCAGGGTCAGGTCTCCGGTTGCCTTTCCGAGCTTAATGTGAGAATGACGATAGTGGTTCTTATTCTACTATCGCACTTCAAGAAGTACATTATCTTTGTTGTCTGTAATTAGTGGACTATTTGCAAGGATCATTATCAGACTATTGTGTGGCCGACTTTCAGGTTGAGTCTGTGATTTGATCTCTCGAACTGCGCGCGCCTTACCCGACACTTATGTGTATACTAACCCTCTTTCAGACTCACAAGAATCATCACTATGCACTAATATATGGTGTTCACGCGTACTCTGATGTAGGTAGCGGGGCTGGCACGAAACAGTACTAATACGCATAAGTGAGACCACGAGCCACAGTACGTACAGGTACAGACTGAGCACGATAAGCCACCCGCAAAGATTACATACCAACGCATCTAGCCACTCTCTGTTGGAGGGGATAACTAGGTTCAGTAAGTATTATGGTGTTATGCAGATTGATATAGCGCAGAGTGTTAATCTTGTTGCTTAACGTGCAGCACAGATAACAGGCATGGGCAGGTCAGACTGTCTTAAGAAGCCTTCTATGGCGTAGTGTGTGATGTGTGTGTGTGTGTGTCTGTGTGTGTGATGGTGCAATGTGATGTATGGGTGTGTGTGTGTGAATGTGATTGTGTGTGCCCCTGTGTGTGCGATGATAATTAACCTTTACAATAGAGCCATTAACTGTCACAGCGCACAGTGTAGAACTTTGCGCCACACTTGTTTTGCAAAGAGACCCGTGATGCAGCGATAGTGAGGGGGGAAAAAGGAAGAGAGAAAAAGAGCAGAAGAAGAGGGAGGAGGTAAGGAGAGTGGGAGAGGGGTAGGGAGGGTACGAGGGAGGGAGGCTCGCCCAGGGAGAGCGCCCGAGAGGTTAGGGAGCGAGGGAAGGTGGATGGTGAATACGCGAGAAGAATAAGAAGGAGAGTGCTAGGGAGAAGAGAGCAATGAGGAGAAGATCGAATGGAGGAAAGAGAGGTAGAGGAGCGTGGGTGATGTGTGTGAGAGAGAGGGACGGATGGGAGGCAGGCGCTCGATGAGAGTGTGCGAGGATAAGGTGTGGGGTGAAGGGTAGGAAGGCTGGGCGAGTACATGAGATAGGGGGAGGAGTTGTAGGGAGCGGCAAAGTAGTACGGGAGGCCTGAGGGAAGGAGAGGGGGCGGGAGGAGGGGAGGGATCAGGAGGAGGGTTGCAGTATGATTTAAAGCCAGACTACACATTTTGTGGTTGTGTATTCTCGGTTTAATGTCGATGGATAGAGAATGCAATTCCATGATACAAACAGTTCGTATTAGGTCAGCGGAGAGATTATTTTAGCGAGAGTATGCGAGGAACGGTTTTGAGGACTTCCAGCTAATTAATGGTGGGTTAGTATGGACGAGGAACAATTAAAGGATTCTGTGATAAGAGGAGAGTGTTACTTTCTATTTCTCCCTTTCTTTATTTGATCTCAATGACATTTGGTGATCGAGGACTTGAGTGCATTGTGTCTAGAAGCCTCTCTTCACTGGCGTGGGAGCCTTCTGAAGCTGACAGAAGTCAGCAGAGAGCCATAGATGAAATTCGACTAACATTGGCCTTTTCAACATTGGAAGCAGCGTATAGGTGCTCTCCTCCCCCCGCCGCTGCCACTGGCCCAGCACGGTCTGCCCGCCAAGAGAGGTGAGGCCTGGCTGTCTGCGCGCTCCCTCACGTTACTTGTTTCGTAGCGCTCACCCAGAGACCACCTACTCCCTCCCGGAACAGGGCCCCCTTCTTCCCACACACCCTGTCAATCCAAGTCCCAAACAGTACCCCTCTTCCCCTGTCTGCGAGCAGGCCAGGACACTGGTCCAGTCCCTCCTCCCTTAGTTCCCCCCATCCTGGGGAGAAAGAGTGTGACACACTGAGGGAGGCGGCAGGGGAGGGTTGAAGGGAGGTGGGTGGTTTCCAAGGAGGTCCAGACCCTTTAGTGATTGGCAGACAGCCCTAGTCTAGGGCGCGCTCCTAATCCGTGTTGGCCTCTGGATATTCAGCATTCTCAGTAAAGCCACTTCAACAATGACCAGGAAGTCCCGTCTAGAAAGTGATCGAATTATTTCCATCCTAAAGATACGTTAACACACCAGAGCCATTGTGCATGTTTGCAACGGTGCTCATATATACAGTCAAAGTCCTCAGAGGGCAGCTGTTGAATAGTTCTAGATCAGATCTGGACAGAATACTCTGGAGGAGGGGTGGCGTCAAGGAAACCATGAAGCTCTAAGAGGATCATGGTAGTTGGAGTTCATTCAAAAATGCAACAGACCAGGAAGGAGGTCATTTCCTGGAATGAAGCACAGCCTCTGCCTCGCCGTGTCATCGTTTCCCAGTCCTCCATCTCTTCTTCTCTTCTCCTCTCCGGCATCTTTCACACTTCTCCTTCTCTCCCTCCTTAATTAAATGTGCACTTCATTCATGTAAATTGGGGGGCTTTAATGCCCTTGTTGAAATTCTGAAGAAAGTGCAGTGGCCTCGCAAAATGCTCCTGCATCGTTGCAAATTAGATTAGGGACCAAGAAAGGCAGTAAAATTAGAATGATAATGGCTGATATGGCTGCCTGACAGGCATGACTATCTAAGGATCACTGGGATGTAGAATGCTTTGGCGAAGCCCACTCCGGGGCCGGGGACAAATGTCAGCCTAGCGATGTCGCTTTCGGAGGCACTTTAAATTAGTTTAATTTGGTAAATGGTAGGGATTTAGAAGCTCTTAGTCTGGCTGTAACAAGGCAAGAATACATTGAAATGTTTTGCTGGTCTTTTATTAGCATAAAATAGGATTGGGCTGATTTGCATTCCCAACAAGTCCCTGATTTTCTTTCTTTTTTTCCCCCCGTTGCCTTCGTGTTTGTCTTTCTGCAGTTTGCCTCTTTTTTTTTCTTAGGTCGTTTTCTTGAGATTGTGTTTGCATCACTCCCATCTTTCTAGTTAAGAATGAACAGGTTTTTCATCTTTATTTCTGTATCCATCTTAATCCTTTTAACGGAATGGGAGCAGGCTGAATTTATTCCAACTAATGTAATCCACCGAATCAATTAAAAACCCATTGTGATTAAAAGCCCAATGAGTGCGACGCAGTTAAAGAGCTTTTCATGACTAGTTAGAAATCTTTTGTTGTTTTCTTGATACCCTGGCCTTTAAGTCCTCATGACTGAGCAGCGCTCTCACTGTTCCATATCTTTCAGGGCTGTATTGGGAGTGAGAGATGAGAAGACAGGCCTGTGTTATGCTGTCCTCCTCTCTGTCCGACCTCTTACGTTCTGCCTCCTGTCTGTAGGACACTTCTGCTCGGGTGGGTGGGGGGTGGGGGGACAGGGGGGACAGGGGGGGAAACGGGGGGACTAGGGGGGACAGGGGGACAGGGGGGGACAGCTGGCTCTGCTGATCTGGAACTGTCACAAGCTTTGATTCAGCCTCCAGTCACCCAGTAATCTGACATCACTGACTTCATATGTTGACTCTGGGGGAGACAGAGAGCCTGAGGCTGGGGGCTGGGGGCGGAAGGGGGGCGGAGGGGGAGGGGGGGGCAAGGGGGGCGGGCTGACAGGGAGGGTGTGTGACATCATGCCTCGGGTAGAGGAAGTGACTGTTGAACACTTTGTTGCCCCCCAGGCTTTGGGTAAGCACTGATGGGGATGCCTAGGGGTTGTGTAGGAGTGTGGGCGTCAATGACTTCCATCTGCATGGAATACCCCACACCAAACTCACAAGTATATAGGAAAAGTAATACTTGTATTTGTTTAATGAACTATCAAGTAGGAAAACAGTCACATTAGGTCAAGATTCGAATATTGTGGTCCTCAGTGGTATTTATGTGGATTTTAGCATGTCAAGTATTCAGTGTTATCATGTTCCCTAAATAAGGCTTTCTGGAGAGATTTTACAGATTTTTGAGGGCTTCTTGTGACAGGTGAAAATGCCCAGTTGTAATACACAACCTGTCTATACCAAGTCAGAGTAACTCAAAGTCAGTCTTCACAACTTTCCTTAAAGGTTTTAAAAAGATGAGGCAAAAAGCCGGGATTTACCATCAAATAATACAATTGTAAAAAAAAAACGTTGCTAAGCTTCCTTGGTATAAAAAGGAGAATTGATGCGATTAGCCA
>BROE01000015.1:2101119-2111663 GCA_036571765.1 Plecoglossus altivelis
GCAGGAGGGGGAGGGGGCAGGGGCGGGGGCTGACAGGGAGGCGTGTTGTGTGGACCATTCATGCCTCGGGTAGAGGAAGTGACTGTTGAACACTTTGTTGCCCCCCAGGCTTTGGGTAAGCACTGATGGGGATGCCTAGGGGTTGTGTAGGAGTGTGGGCGTCAATGACTTCCATCTGCATGGAATACCCCACACCAAACTCACAAGTATATAGGAAAAGTAATACTTGTATTTGTTTAATGAACTATCAAGTAGGAAAACAGTCACATTAGGTCAAGATTCGAATATTGTGGTCCTCAGTGGTATTTATGTGGATTTTAGCATGTCAAGTATTCAGTGTTATCATGTTCCCTAAATAAGGCTTTCTGGAGAGATTTTACAGATTTTTGAGGGCTTCTTGTGACAGGTGAAAATGCCCAGTTGTAATACACAACCTGTCTATACCAAGTCAGAGTAACTCAAAGTCAGTCTTCACAACTTTCCTTAAAGGTTTTAAAAAGATGAGGCAAAAAGCCGGGATTTACCATCAAATAATACAATTGTAAAAAAAAAACGTTGCTAAGCTTCCTTGGTATAAAAAGGAGAATTGATGCGATTAGCCATGCATGAGTACCAACCAGTAAGTGTTTAACTCGAAAGAACCTCCTGGAGTTTAATGACACTCTAATATCTCTTGTTTAAAGTAAAGCCATGTAAAACAAAAGTGTGACCTCGGTGATAAATACCGGTGGGTGGAGTTGCCATTCAGGACTGAACTGTGCCGGGCTGCGGATGAAGTCAGCTGATGGTGTCGACCCTCCGCGAGCAGCTACTTTGAGGGGGCGGCAGGAAGAGGACGAGGTCCGAGCGGCAACTGGCAGCCCCATAATTAATCAGCTTCCTCTGTAATTAAGGTGTCCATCAACAAGCAGGGCCATTCTGTCTGCTCCAGAGCCATGCCTGAGCACAGGATGAGAGGAATCAATTAACCTGGAACTGGCATGGTAGGGAGGGAAGTGGGGGGGGGGAGGGAGCAATCTACCATTACCAGCCGCAGATAACCAGGGGCATGGCCGACTGAGGACTAGACGAATCTGGTGGTAGACCAATGTTTATGTTTGAAAATTAAATTTAAATGAAGACTTTGCTGTTACAACATCAGCTGCATACCTCCTCTTTCTATAACCTTCAATTAAACATTCCCCCTCTTACACACACACACACACACACACACACACTCACAGTGTCTACATGCGGATGTTTCTTGGCAGGGATGCATGGCTCCTACAGTCATGGATCAATGGTAAAAAAAGTGGAATTTAGTCATTCTAAATCACGCGGCGCTGGTCGAACGGGAGCTCCTCCGAAAATCATTAAACAATCATGTATTCCCATTGATTTATTCTAAATACCTGTGGGGGGAGCAGATTAAAGTACGGGAAGAGCAGGCTAATGCAGATGAAACGGCTGAAGGATGGGCGCTCCTCGGGGAATGGTTTTGTCCTAATCAGGAGGGAAACAATACTGCTGCAATTACCAGCCTAAGCAGGTCTATTAAGACCCCTTCACTTGACATATTTATGTATTCCAGATACGACGGGCCACATTAAATGGAGTTTACTCAGGCACTTTTACATGGCTGCTGTAAACAGGCAGATCCGCTGGGGGACAAGGTGAAACCTGCAGCTGCATCTGGCCGGTCGGGCCCGGGCCCGGGCCAGACTCGTTGGGAGACGTCCTCGTCACCTGCACAGGGAAAGGATTTGAAAGCGTTTCCCGTCAGGACCAATTACCTTCATAAAACCTCGATTAGACAGCGATAATAGAAAGTATCCGTTTCATCCGATTGCGATGCTTGTCGTCGGTTGATGTGATGGGAAAGCAGGAATTGAGAGCTGTAAATTGCAAAGATTTAAATAAGTCCCCCCCCCTCTCCCCCAAGCTGTGCTGTGTAAGTGCGGTGATGAAATAGCCAGGATTTTAAAAAAACCCTGTAACTCATCCCCCTAGAGGAAATATTAATCAAGACAGATTAAACATTTTGCACATTTGCTTAATGTCTCCTGGGTACGGCGGAAGAACATATTTCAAGTTCTCTCATCTAACCGAAAGCTTTTACAAGTTGAATACTTAGGCTTTAGTCGCAAGGAGACGTTGCCATCCGAAAACTAACTCCGAACATCCAACAGTGTTCAGGGCACTTAGCAAAAACAGACAGGGAGTTACAGCAGAATAAAACCGCTTCATCGTAGCTAAAAAAAAAAATTAAAAAAGAAGAAGAAAAGATTTCAAAGTTATCGGTTTTGACTCAAAACCTTGCCGTTTCTCGGAGTCTCGGAGAGCGATTTTCTTCTCCGTCGAGGTGTTTTCACCAGAGGCCCAGCTGTGGTGGCTGGAAAGTTTATTGAGTTGTAACCGGACAGTTTGGGGTTGTGGACGGCACTCTGGGACGGAGCAGAGGCATTCTGTCTTGAACTAAGCAAAGAGTCATTGTAACACTCATGCAGGCGAGGTGATGTGGCCATATTTAAACAGCTGTGGGTCAACAAAGACTAAAGCTCTGAGGAATAACCAATGCCCTCTGTGGTGTTTAACCATCCTCCTCAACGCCCTACAGTTTCTCTTGACTACAAAAAAAAAAGCCCAAGTCAATGAGTGTTTTCTCGGAGGTGTTTTGTGAACATCTTCATCTACCCGTGTGGGCTTAGTGTCGTGGAACATCATTCATCGAGAACCCTTTTAGGTTTCTGAGAGAGAGAGAGAGAGAGAGAGAGAGAGGGAGAGAGCGAGAGAGAGAGGGAGAGAGAGAGAGAGAGCGAGAGAGAGAGAGCGAGAGCGAGAGAGAGAGTAATGTTGCTGCATGGCATGGAAAGCCAGTTCAGTCTGTCACAATGCCATCGAATATATCTAGACATATAAGCCCATGTCATGTAACAATGTACTCATTCAGCAGATGATTCTATCCAAAGTGACGCGCGGGAGAGTTGAGCCTACAACTTCTTGACCTCCAGTAAAAAAGGATCCAGCCAATGGCCCACTCATTCAACTGTCTCTGTACAGTATTGAAATTCAAACTAAATGGACACAATGTTTACGACTGAATGATGCCCTGAGCAATTTACTGGAGGTGATTCTAACGTCTAGGATAAACAGTTTTTCAGAAAAAGTATTCAGTTCCTCTGCGATAGATATTTAAAATGGGAATTTAGTTCATGACTGTGTTAAGGATACTCTATGGCATTTGTCTGTTCTCCTGTGTCCAATCACAAACAGGTTCCTTCTGGCCGCTAGCTGACAAGCAATCAGAGAGTAGAGTAAACTCAACATTGATTACAACCAGTAAAATGAGAAAACCCATCCAGCCCGTGTGACTGTGCGCGTGCGCAAGTGCACACGAGTGTGCTCTAGAAGTGTCACTGTTGTAGCAACCAGGCGCTACAACAGTATTTCTGATCCAACACGGTTACCGCGAAGATCGACTGCCCCTCCCCCTCACCCCCCAACGTCACGAGTCAAGCCCTTGAGTGGGTCGATACTTCTTTAGCACAAACACACCGAATGAAAGCACGTTTGAGGGCCGAGGCGATCGCTCCGTCGCTGCAATCTGCATCGGAGGCAGGATTGACCAGTCCTGAGGATTTAGTATGTGTGTAATCAATGAGGCTAGGGCTTGGAATGTACTGATTAACTCTGTATGGGGTTCCTTATGTTGCCCTGAGGATGACTGGAGCAATGATGATGCTAAAGTAAGACAAAAGATCTTAACCACACATATCAGTCGGAGGCTAACCTTCTGTGGGCTAGCAAGCCCCTTTAACGCCCGCTGGATTGAAATCAAAACGCGATCAAAGCAACTCTACGCATCTTTTTCGTCGTACAATCAACGTGACGCGTTTCCCTGAGAGACGGTTCCGAATGCGGGGGGAAAAAAAAGAAGAAGTCGTCAGCAACGAAAAACCAATCGATTGCCATGTAGCAACACATGAACGTCAATATTTTTGGGGGTGCTTGATCAGAGCACTGCGACGTGATTACAGCAGCCGCAGATTAGCTGCTAGCTCGTATTCCTGGACGTCTCCTGCAGGACTCCTGTTGGGGATGTACTCTGCATTCATTTGCCACGGCCGCCTTACTGTTGACAAAAGCGAGCTGAACGCCAGTCCGAGAGACGGCGTTCAGCCATGTTGGGAGGCACAGACGCTTGGTGTTGACCCTGCTCAGATTGGATTTAATGCACGGCTGGATAACACCACCGGTGGACATGATGGATTATTGTAATGGCCACCTCAACGGCCTCTTCGTCATGTTTAAATGGTCATAAATTTAACCAGGAGGAGGTCAATTTAACAACCTGAGACCTAGGAGGGAACCTATCTGTTTGAGGTGTAAATAAAAAGCTGCCTCATTAAGGATGCTCAGGTTCGAATTGTGCTGACACACGGCGAGGGTGGGCGTCGCGCGGAAGTGTGTTCAAGCGGGCGTTGAGCTACAAGGCAAGCGCGCTGTACACACAGTTCGTGACAACAAAAGGCTGAGTCATTCTGCTATTTTGCGCCTGATGCGCAGATTGATGAATGCGATTATACTCAGAACTTCTCCTCAGACTCAGTCTATCTGTAACAAACTGAAAAGAGGCTGCGATTGATTGGTTAAGAGAGCGATGCTCGGTGTGACCGCGCAAAGCCATTGGTCCATGTTCCTTATCTACCCCCCCTTCTTCCCCCTTCACGGCCTGTTGATTGAGCGTGTGACTCTGAACCTGAGGGGGGAGCAATCATCACAAACTTATCGTGAGCAACTCTGTCAACAAAGCCTGGTTCCCACGCCAAAGGGATTTCTTCGTCTTTAGGATCCACATTATTTAAAAAAAATAAAAGTTCAAATAATATCTGCATACCTCTTTAAAAGAAAGTTATAGTCAACTTCAATGATCCGATAGCAGGTATGGTAATTTCTGCAGCATAACGCCTGGCACCTGGAGGCCAACAGCCTGGAGTAATAAGAGATGATGGACAGACAAAGAACTCGGAGGAGATCCTTCTACAGTGAAAATAAGTAGATGACAAGGATTGGGAGCAAGCAAGACAGGTTCATCTATTTGGAGATAGACAGAGCTCCCAGGCTGGGGGGAAACAGTCTATAACAGCATGTAAATGAAGTAGCCTGTGCCAACAAGCCGCTACTTTCTCTCTATCATGAATAAATATTAGTGGTTCTCACTCTCCAGCTTGGCTTGTTCTCTCGCAAAGACGTGCGCTGTCG
This sequence comes from Plecoglossus altivelis, assembly GCA_036571765.1. Lineage (NCBI taxonomy): Eukaryota > Metazoa > Chordata > Actinopteri > Osmeriformes > Plecoglossidae > Plecoglossus > Plecoglossus altivelis. Next base: position 2,106,361 of record BROE01000015.1, read on the forward strand.
CATTCCAGGCTTCCTGTTGCTACACTGAAGTTTTCTCCTTTTTGTTTTTTTTTACAGCAGTTGGAAAAGTGGAACAGAGGTTCGGTGTCCTGTTATCAAAGAGACGTTTGGATGGTAAACACAAAGTCATTAACCTATGACCTCGCTCCATCATGGGCTGGGGGACGGCCATCTGACTGTTTGGAAAGGAGATTCCCAAGAGCTTTGGGAGGTGTCAGGGGTACATGGGCTCATCAAATTGGCTTTACCTTCAGAGCAATACTGACAGTTGTTAACCTGTATAAATCTCCATTCGTGTTTGAAATGCGTTCTGGAAAGACGATGCCCAGAGCAAACACACAGCCTAAGCCACAACCAGAGGGAGGTGGGGGGGGGGGTTGGGAGAGGAGAGGAGGGAAATTGAAGAAATTAGTAGAAGGGAACATGTTTGGTTGATCATAATGACAGATCACCAACACCTGGTGAGATTAGACTGAGAGTGCGCAGGAGCCATGGTAACGCGAGGCTCGCGCAAGGACGAGGCGACAACCGGATGGAGGTCTGGGCGGCGCCCGGTCGTGTCGCGAGGCCGTCAGCGAACATGCCGCCGTTTGAGGAGTTGATTTGAGCGGCGTCTCTGGTGACAGACTGCTGTCTCCTTGGCGGTGAGCTTTAAATGGTTTCTCTGTCAGGGGGAATGGAGGGGATAAACTGCACTCTCCAATCCCCAGACCCATTTAGGGGGCAGATGAAAAGGCGGACGGACAGCCAAGACATGTTCCTCCTCTTTTATTCAGCGCCAGTCAGCTGATAAACAAAACAGCAGATATCCACTGCATTTTTGACAGCCACTTTTCAGCTGCCACTCCACATAAAGGCGCGAAGCCATGTCACCACCATCTCCACCCGCCTCTCCACATGGCTTTCCCTCCATCGCCGTCACTCACCGGCTTTAAACGCCCTTCCTTGTTTGGCTCCCGCTGCGCGTGCGTTTGAGCGAGCGAGCGTGCGTGCGCGTGCGTGCATGCGTCTCTCTGGTGGCACAGAGACAGATGATTAATTCAAGTCAGCTGCTGAAAATAATTATTGCATTATGGGAACAGTAATCATTATTTAGAACATGATTAAATATGTCTACGTCTATTGACTCGACCCTGTGTGATTTATGTATTTGTTTAGTCAATAGTCTAATGGAAATGATGTCATTAATTATGGATGGGGGTGTTGGGACGCCACTGAGGGAAAAGAAACCACCCCTCCTCCTCCTCCTCCTCCTCCTTCTCCTTTCCTTCTTCACCTCCTCCGCCTGACATATGTAACAGGAGGATTTACTTGGGTCGGGGGAATTCTTTGGGCCCGGAATCCATCTCTCTCTCCATCTTCTCTTCTTTATCTCCCTTTTATTCGCTCTCTCCCCCATCTCCGTCCCTCTCCCTCTCTCTCTCCCTCCCTCCCTCTGAGTGATGTACAAGGCCCGGTCCCTGGTCTCTGCCACTTGCTCCTCATTCATCCTGTGTGATAGGAGGGTCTTGTTAATCTGGCGGAGACGTGTCGCTCACTTCTCGTTAAGCGGTGGAAGGAATTGCATGTGAAAAATAGTTTGACTCAGCGTGAGTAGGGCACAGCTGGTGAACCTGATCTGTGGAGCTTCACTTGTGCGGGAAATATGACAGTACCTGTTGATTTATTCCCTTAGATAATCTTCTTATTAGGACATGTATTGTCCGACTCCAGTAAATATTCTTAATTCTTAATTCTGGCTCAACATCCTACTACTTCCTCTCTCTCTCTCTCTCTCTCTCTCTCTCTCTCTCTCCCGCTCTCTCCTCCGCTTTCTCTCTCTCTCCCTCTCCCTCTCTCTCTCCCTCTCCCTCTCTCTCTCTCTCTCGCTCTATCTCTCTCTCCCTCTCTCTCTCTCTCTCTCTCTCTCTCTCTCTCTCTCTCCTGCTCTCTCTCTCCCGCTCTCTCTGTCTCTCTCCCTCTCTGAGGGATTGCGTGGTCACTCTGTGGTCTCACTGGGAGGTCAGAGGCCACGCAGAGTCCCTTGTCAAGTCTCCCTGAAGCAATTTCCATTTTAATGTCACACTTCTAATCTATCAAAGATGTGATGTACACGACACAAAGGGTTTAAGTGCTCTTCATAAATCACTGGCCCCATGTGCTCTCACCTGGGTAATCGGCAGTGTTAGCTCACATAACTCCCTCTCTCTTCTGCCCATCTGAGGCGGAGATGACAGCCTTGCAGGGAGAAAGGGAAACCACCGCAGTCCACGCGCCAGTCAACCACACCCCTGAAACAACAGATGCAAGATCCGACTGCCAACGTTCTTCTCCTTGGACTTGGAATCTGCACGAGTGCCGTAGCTCGTCTCTCCGCCGATGATCGCTAACAAACATGAATCGTTTAGTCTACACGTCCAGCAGTTCTATTTGCATTCCACTGTGTAACCGTGTATTGGTCATCGGGTATGATGGTATTTTTTATTCCGTAGTCTTAAATGGCTTCACGTTGGGATGGAGACGTCCCGTGGTGGCGTGGGGGGGTGGGGGTGGGGTTGCTAGGTGTTTATGTGCAGCAATGAGCCCATATGGATGGCGGTTAGGCAGGGCAGCCATCGAGCACACCGCACAACCCATGTCTGATGACCGGGTGACTGGCTGTCTGGCGTTTCACGCAGGATCATTTTTCCCTGTCACCGTGCGGGAGACAGAGGGAACGCGGGTGAGGGGGCGAGGAAATGTGCGGAGCAACCTCAGCGTGGAATGTTGATATTTCGCAAACAAAATTATGTTTTCAACATTGTGAGAGATGGCTGGTTCCAGTGGGTGGACTTCCCTCATGCCTGACTCGGGTTATTAATGCGCTCCAGTAACTGTTAATTTCACTTTGGAGAAGTGATTTATGGGTAGACGGAGAGGAGAGGCATAATCTAATTGAGATCAGAATGGTTGTTTCTCACATAGTCACGCCTGCTCTCTCCAGATGGGGCACCATGATTAATGCGTAATGAGCAAATAATCCATGAAATTAATAAAAACAATTCTTCAACTGCTCGCCTCTCTCCGCCGAGAAAAGAATAAATACAAATAGGAATGAGAGTAGGTTTGTCATTTGTTTTCATGAATGCGTTCAATTTTTTCTCGCACACTTCAAAGGAGAGCAGGCGACACGATCAATGGAGAGAAAAGGGATAATCAATCTGAGATTGGCTTGTCTGTCTGTATGCTTGGTTAATAAAACAATAAGGTGGAGGAAAGAAGCCAATGCACCATTAATGTCTTCATCTAAATGTCTGAATTTCAAACTTCACGCGGATGAGAATTCTGGTCGACACGCGCAAACGCCGCACGCCATCGAGAGCAGCCAAATAAGAGCTCAAAATCAAATTTGCAGGTGCTGAAACTCGCGGCTTAGTGGATGTTTTTCTACTTGGCAGTGTGAAATAGGCTGTCAAATAGACACAGCAATCACTGATTCTCAGGGAATCTGACAAGAAAAGGTGGTTTATGAGGATGGGCGATCGATAAGCTGGGATGAACCAGAGAAGGGGATAGGGAGCACACGACCCTCTCTCCTCCCTGTTACCAGCCCTCTCTCTGGGGTCATTCCTCAACAAAAGATTGGATTTAATCTAGATGTGTGCTTTCTCTCCTTCTGGGAGAGAGAGAGAGAGAGAGAGAGAGAGAGAGAGAGAGAGAGAGAGGACACAATTCGAAATGGAGTGTTACGAAAGCATATTAAGTGGGATAACCGCGATTAGCCACAAATGGACAATTTGATTGGGAATTACCATGGAACTATCCCACGAATCCGGTGAGACTTATACGAGTACACTTAAAAAGATGAATGTGGTTGATTGCGCAAAAGCAACACGGTAAAAGAGGTTCCCCCCTTCATCGATTGACAAAACTATAACGTCTCCATTTTAAAATAGCTGCTACTTACCTGTCAAAATGATCCATTTAAGACTAAATGCTGACGCCTTTCTAGAGAATTTCTTGTATTGATTTTGACATAAGAATTCATCTTTCCGCATTAGAACACCCCATAGTGCACATTTTGACCAGAGAATCGGCAAGCGTTCTTGGCATAGTTTGATTTACGCTGCGTCATTGGAAGAAGGTCAGAGGTCATAGAGGTTGTGTAGAAGGGTTCAAAATGTCCCCATGATCATGAAGTATGTGTTCAATTTGGAGCGATTGAGAAAGTGTCTCTGCGATATTACATCACACTATTTATTTGCTTAGAGGGACTCTTGCCCACATTGACCTGCATAGCTTACTCTTCACACATAACCCATTTATACAGCTGGAGACCCTCGGAGAGCCACGAGACTGTGTTCTCCCATTAACCGTGTATCTGTGTACAGTATTAAATAGCTTCTATACACGCTGTATCAGTCATGTGAGACATGGGCCACAGTTTCGGAACCTTCAGTGAATACTGAGCTCTCATACTCACTTCGTAATCCAAAGACGAGACTTTGATCGTATTTTCTGTGAAATTCGACTCTTGGAACGTGCTTTCGAAAGAAGAAAAAAACGCCCCATATTATATGCTAATGTTTCAAATTAAAAAACTATTGCTTTCCACTGACGGCTGTAGTTTGTCAACTAATTCTGCTGAAAAGACATCCCGAGGGAGATGAACATTTTCAATTTACTTAGAGAGCATCCCTGTGCCTCTCTCTCAATAAATACCTAAGGATTGGATTGGACACACTTAGAGTCATTGCCTGTAAATGAGAGAGACTGTGAGGTCACCTGACTTTATAGACCCATTATAATCTGCCTGGAAGTGACCTGCTCCAGAAATGGCTAGAAACCTGTGAAGTATTGCTTTGTTAGAATGGCAGACTACTTGGCCAGAATGCTCCCCTGGTCAGCCTTCGCAAACATGCTCAGCAATCTGAATTATTTAAGGTCGTTGTCACATTAATTATCACTGTGTAGATAGGACATATTGAGCCGGCCATAACAGCTCCTCCAGGCAGCTCTGAGTGACCAATTGATGGATTGATGGCTCCATCTATACGGCTCTTTACTATGCTGATGATCCGCCATGTTCTACATGCTGCTGATTGGCAGTTTGCAGTATTTCTGTGGTCCAAAAACCAATGAAAGCGCTTTTATTCTCATGAGTCAGCAGGCAGCAGTCTTATCCAGCAGAGGCCGTGTTGTCGGTAACACCGCTCCAAGTTCTGATCTCACTATTGATCCATAAGTCAAAAGCAGCACTCCAACACTTGTGGAAAGCTCATTCGGCATCGGATTTTGTGGTGCTAATTATCCCTGTGCCCCCCCCCTCCCCCCCTCTCCCCCCC